>CAWUFW010021567.1:0-117471 GCA_963921515.1 Calotriton arnoldi
ATTGGTGCTGGTGGTATTGGTATTGGTGCTGGTGGTATTGGAGGTAGTGGAATTAGTGATGGCGGTATTGGTGGTGGTGATATTGGAGGTGGTGGTATTGGTATTGGTGGTGGTGGTATTGGTGGTATTGGTGGTGGTAATGGTGGTAGTGGTGGTGGTGATGGTATTGGTGGTGGTGATATTCATGGTGGTGGTGGTATTGGTGGTGGTAGCATTGGTGGTGGCGGTGGAATTGGTGGTAGTGGTATTGGTGGTATTGGTGGTGGTATTGGTGGTTGTGGTATTGGTGGTGGTTGGTGTATTGGTGGTGGTGGTATTGGTGGTGGTGGTATTTGCAATGGTATTGGTGGTGTTGGTATTGGTGGTGGTACTGGTGGTATTGGCAGTGGTTTTGGTGGTGGTGGTGTTAGTGGTGGTGGTATTGGTATTGGGGTTAATGGTGTTGGTGGTATTGGTGGTGATGGTGGTATTGGTGAAAGTATTGGTGGTGGTGGTATTGATGGTATTGGTGGTGGTGGTGGTGGTATTGGTGGTGGTGGTATAGGTAGTATTGGTGGTGGTGGTATAGGTGGTGGTGTTATTGGTGGTGGCAGTGATATTGGTTGTGGAGGTATTGGTGGTGGTATTGGTGGTGGTGGTATTGGTGGTGTTGGTGGTATTGGTGGTGTTGGTGGTGGTGGTATTGGTGGTAATGGTTTTGGTGGTGGTATTATTGGTATTGGTGGTGGTGGTATTGGTGCTTGTGATATTGGTGTGGTGGTGATATTGGTGGTGGTATTGGTGGTGGTATTGGTGGTGGTATTGGTGCTGGTGGTATTGGTGGTGGTGGAATTGGTGGTGGCGGTATTGGTGGTGGTGGTATTGGTGGTTGTGGTATTGGTATTGGTGGTGGTGGTTTTGGTGTTATTGATGGTGGTGGTATTAGTGATGGTGGTATTGGTGGTAGTGTTGGTGGCAGTGGTGGTAGTGGTATTGGTGGTGGTTTCGGTGGTATTGGTGGTGGTGATGGTGGTATTGGTGGTAGTGGTATTGGTGGTGGTGGTATTGGTGGTGGTGGTATTGGTGAAGGTGGTGGTATTGGTGGTGGTGATATTGGTGGTGGTGGTATTAGTGGTGGTGGTATTGGTGGTATTTGTAATCGTATTGGTGGTGCTGGTATTTGTGGCTGTATTGGTGGTATTGGCGGTGGTATAGGTGGTATTGGTGGTGGTAGTATTGGTGGTGGTGGTGGAATTGGTGGTGGTATTGGTGGTGATGGTATTGGTGGTGGTATTGGTGGTGGTGGAATTGGTGGTATTGGTGGTGGTGGAGGTATTTTTGGCGGTGGTCATATTGGTGGTGGTGGTAATGGTGGTGGTGGTATTGGTGGTGGTATTGGTGGTGGTGGTGGTGGTGGTGGTATTGGTGGTATTGGTGGGTGGTACTGGTGGTATTGGTGGTGATGGTCATATGTGGTGGTGGTATTGGTGGTGGTGGTGGTATTGGTGGTGGTGGTATTGGTGGTGGTGGTGGTAGTATTGGTGGTATTGGTGGTGGGGGTATTGGTTGTGGTGGTGATGGTGGAATTGGTGGTGGTGGTATTGTTGGTGGTCGTATTGGCTTTGGTGGTATTGGTGGTGGTTTTGGTGGCGGTGGTATTGGTGGTGGTGGTGGTTTTGGCAGAGGGGGTATTGGTGTTGGTGGTATTGGTATTGGTGGTGGTAGTATTGGTGGTGGTGGTATTGGTGGTGGTGGTGGTTTTGGTGGTGGTATTGGTGGTGGTATTGGTGGTGATGGTGGTGTATTGCTGGTGGTGGTATTGGTGGTGGTATTGGTGGTGGTGGTATTCGTATTAGTGGTATTGGTGGTGATATTGGTGGTGGTGGTATTGGTGGTGGTGGTGGTCTTGGTGGGTTTTGTATTGGTGGTTTGGTGGTATTGGTATTGGTTGTATTGGTGGTGGTTGTATGGTGGTGGTGGTATTGGTGATATTGGTGGTAGTGGTGGTGATATTGGTGGTTGTGGTGGTATTGGTGGTGTATTGGTGGTGGTGGTGGTATTAGTATTGGTGGTATTGTTGGTGGTATTGGTGGTGGTATTGCCTTTGGTGGTATTGGTGGTGGTGGTGGTATTGGTGGTGGTCGTAATGGTGGTGGTATTGGTGGTGATGGTAGTGCTGATGGGTGGTATTGGTGGTGGTATTGGTGGCAGTGGTATTGGTGGTGGTATTGCTGGTATTGGTGGTGGTGGTGGTATTGGTGGTGGTATTGGTGGTGGTGGTATTGGTGGTGGTTGTGGTATTGGTGGTGGTGGTGGTATTGGAGGTGGTATTGCTGGTGGTGGTAGGGTGGTGATGTTGGTATTGGTAGTGGGATAGATGGTATTGGTGGTGGTATTGGTGGTAGTGGTATTTGTGGTGGTGGTAGTATTGGTGGGGTGGGTATCAGTGGTGGTGGTGGTGGTATTGCTGGTATTGGTGGTGGTGGTGGTGGATTTGGTGGTGGTATTGGTAGTGGTATTGGTATTGGTGGTGGTATTGGTATTATTGGTGGTGGTTTTGGTGGTGGTGGTATTTGTGGTGGTATTGGTATTGGTGGTGGTATTGGTGGTGGAATTGCAGGTGGTGGTATTAGTGGTATTGGCGGTGGTGGTATTGGTGGTGGTGGTGGTATTGGTGGTATTGGTGGTGGTGGGGGTATTGGTGGTGGTATTGGTGGTGTTGTTGGTGGTGGTATTTGTGGTATTGGCGGTGGTGGTATTGGTAGTATTGGTGGTGGTGGTGGTATTGGTGGTGGTGGGGGTATTGGTGGTGGTATTGGTGGTGGTGGTATTGGTGGTGGTGGTGGTGGTATTGGTGGTGGTGGTATTGGTGGTGGGGGTGGTATTGGTGGTGGTGGTGGTATTGGTGGTGGTATTGGTGGTTGTGGTTTTGGTGGTATTTGGAATGGTATTGGTGGTGGTGGTATTGGTGGTGGTATTGGTGGTGGTGTTGGTGGTGGTATCGGTGGTATTGGTGTTATTGGTGGCGGTGGTGCTATTGGTTGTGGTGGTGGTATTGCTGGTGGTGGTATTGGTGGTATTGGTGGTGGTGGTTTTTGTATTGGTGGTGGTGGTATAGGTGGTATTGGTGGTAGTGGTATTGGTGGTGGCGGTGATATTGGTTGTGGTGGTATTGGTGGTGGTATTGGTGGTGGTGCTATTGGTGGTGGTGCTATTGGTGGTATTGGTGGTGGTGGTATTGGTGTTGGTGGTGGTGGTATTGGTATTGGTGGTGGTGGTATTGGTATTGGTGGTTGTGATATTGGTGGTGGTGGTATTGGTGGTGGTGGTATTAGTGGTGAGGTGGTATTGGCGGTGGTGGTATTGGTATTGATGGTGGTATTGGTGCTGGTGGTATTGTTGGTATTGGTGGTGATGGTGGTATTGGTGGTGGTTTTGGTGGTATTGGTGGTAGTGGTGGTATTGGTGGTGGTGGTGGTATTGGTGGTGGTGTTATTGGTACTGGTGGTGGTCGTTGTGGTATTGGTATTGATGGTGGTGGTATTGGTGGTATTGGTGGTGGTGGTATTGGTGGTGGTATTGGTATTGGCGGTGGTATTGGTGGTGGTACTATTGGTGGTGGTATTGGTGG
The DNA here is from genome assembly GCA_963921515.1 of Calotriton arnoldi. NCBI lineage: Eukaryota > Metazoa > Chordata > Amphibia > Caudata > Salamandridae > Calotriton > Calotriton arnoldi. The sequence continues at coordinate 3,611 of CAWUFW010021567.1, forward strand.
TATTGGTGGTGGTAGTGGTATTGGTGGTGGTATTGGTTGTGGTGGTGGTATTGGTATTGGCAGTGGTATTGGTGGTGGTATTGGTAGTGTGTGGAATTGGTGGTGATGGTGGTATTGGTGGTGGTGATGGTATTGGTGGTGGTGATAGTACTGGTGGTGGTGGTATTGGTGGTGGTGGTATTGGTGGTGGTGGTATTGGTGGTGGTGGTATTGGTATTGGTGGTACTGGAGGTAGTGGTATTGGTATTGGTGGTGATGGTATTGGTGGTGGTGGTATTGGTATTCGTGGTGGTGGTATTGGTGGTGGTGGTATTGATGGTGGTATTGGTGGTGGTGGTATAGGTGGTGGTGGTATTGGTGATGGTGGAATTGGTGGTTGCGGTATTGGTGGTGGTGGTATTGGTGGTGGTGGTATTGGTATTGGTGGTGGTGGTATTGGTGGTGGTTGTATTGGTGGTGCTATTGGTGGTGGTATTGGTGGTATTGGTGTTGGCGGTGATGATATTGGTGGTGGTGATATTCGTGGCGGTGGTGGTATTGGTGGTGGTAGTATTGGTGGTGGTGGTATTGGTGATGATGGTATTGGTGGTAGTTGTGGTATTGGTGGTGGTGGTGATATTGGTGGTGGTGGTGGTATTATTGGTGGTGGAGGTGGTATTGATGTTGGTGGTATTGGTGGTTGTGGTGGTATTGGTGGTGATATTGGTGGTATTTGGAATGGTATTGCTGGTGGTGGTATTGGTGGTGGTATTGGAGGTATTGGTGGTATTGGCATGGTGGTATTGGTGGTGTTGGTGGTGGTGGTATTGGTGGTATAGGTATTGGTGTTATTGGTGATGGTGGTAGCTGGTGGTAGCGGTGGTATTGGTTGTGGTGGTGGTATTTGTTGGTAATATTGGTGGTGGTGCAATTGGTGGTGGTGGTGGGATTGGTATTGGTGGTGGTGGTATAGGCGGAATTGGTGATGGTATTGGTGGTTGTGGTGATATTGGTTGTGGTGCTATTGGTGGTGCTATTGGTGGTGGTGGTATTGGTGGTGGTGATATTGGTATTGGTGGTGGTGGTATTGGTGGTAATGGTGTTGGTTGTGGTGGTATTGGTGGTATTGGTGGTGAGGTGGTATTGGCATTGGTGGTGGTATTGGTGGTGGTGGTATTGGAGGTAGTGGTGGTGGTATTGGTATTGGTAGTGGTATTGGTGTTATTGGTGGTAGTGGTGGTATTGGTGGTGGTGGTATTGGTATTGGTGGTGGTATTGGTGGTACTGGTGGTGGTATTGGTGGTGGTGGTATTGGCGCTATTGGTGGTGATGGTGGTATTGGTGGTGGTGGTGGTATTGGTGGTGGTGGTATTAGTGATGGTGGTGGTGGTGGTGGTATTGGTTGTGGTGGTGGTATTGGTGGTGGTGGTGGTGGTATTGGTACTGGTGGTGGTTTTGATGGTGGTGGTTTTGGTGGTTCTGGTGGTGGTGGTATTGGTAGTGGTGGTATTGGTGGTGGTATTGGTGGTGGTAGTGGTATTGGTGGTGGTGGTATTGGTGGTGGTATTGTTGGTGGTGATTCTATTGGTGGTGGTGGTATTGGTGGTGGTGGTGGTATTAGTGGTATTTGTGGTATCTGAGGTGGTGGTATTGGTGGTGGTGGCATTGGTATTGGTGGTGGTGGTATTGGTATTGGTGGTGGTATTGGTATTGGTGGTGTTGGTATTGGTATTAGTATTGACAGTGGTATAAAAAGAAATATGAAATACCAGCATTTGTAAAGCGCACAGCTACCTCTGGAAAGGTGTCCCAGCGCTGGGGACCGTCGGGAAGATTAAGAGAGCTGTTGCCCAGAGTCACATGGTGCTGGGATAACCTGCCACCAGTGCACAGGGGATCTAACCGTGAACCCCGTGGTCTGGCGTCAGGCACCCTGGCCGCTGCACCATACCTCTTCCACATATTGGTATTGGAGGTAGTGGTATTGGCTGTGGTATTGGTGGTGGTGGTATTGGTGCTGGTGATCTTGGTGGTGGTGGAATTGGTGGTGGTGGTATTGGTGGTGGTGGTATTGGTATTGGTGGTGGTATTGATGGTGGTGGTATTGGTGGTATTGGTGGTGGTGGTATTGGGGGTGGTGATATTGGTGGTGGTATTGGTATTGGTGGTGGTGGTATTGGTGGTGGTATTGGTGGTGGTATTGGTGGTAGTGGTATTGGTGGTGGGGGTGGTATTGGTGGTGGTGGTGGTATTGGTGGTGGTATTGGTGGTGGTACTGGTGGTATTGGTGGTGGTATTGGTGGTGGTGGTGCTATTGGTTGTGGTGGTGGTATTGCTGGTGGTGGTATTGGTGGTATTGGTGGTGGTGGTTTTTGTATTGGTGGTGGTGGTATTGGTGGTAGTGGTATTGGTGGTGGCGTTGATATTGGTTGTGGTGGTATTGGTGGTGGTATTGGTGGTGGTGCTATTGGTGGTGGTGCTATTGGTGGTATTGGTGTTGGTGGTGGTGGTATTGGTATTGGTGGTGGTATTGGTATTGGTGGTTGTGATATTGGTGATGGTGGTGGTATTGGTGGTGGTGATATTGGTGGTGAGGTGGTATTGGTGGTGGTGGTATTGGTATTGATGGTGGTATTTGTGGTACTGGTAGTGGTATTGGTGCTGGTGGTATTGTTGGTATTGGTGGTGATGGTGGTATTGGTGGTGGTGGTGGTATTGGTGGTAGTGGCAGTGGTGGTATTGGTGGTGTTGGTGGTATTGGTGGTGGTGTTATTGGTACTGGTGGTGGTCGTGGTGGTATTGGTATTGATGGTGGTATTGGTGGTGGTGGTGGTATTGGTGGTATTGGTGGTGGTGGTATTGGTGAGGTGCTATTGGTATTGGTGGTGGTATTGGTGGTGGGTGGTATTGGTGGTATTGGTGGTGGTAGTGGTATTGGTGGTGGTATTGGTTGTGGTGGTGGTATTGGTATTGGCAGTGGTATTGGTGGTGGTATTGGTAGTGTGTGGAATTGGTGGTGATGGTGGTATTGGTGGTGGTGATGGTATTGGTGGTGGTGATATTACTGGTGGTGGTGGTATTGGTGGTGGTGGTGGTATTGGTGGTGGTGGTATTGGTATTGGTAGTACTGGAGGTGGTGGTATTGGTGGTGGTGGCATTGGTATTGGTGGTGATGGTATTGGTGGTGGTGGTATTGGTATTCGTGGTGGTGGTATTGTTGGTGGTGGTATTGGTGGTGGTATTTGTGGTGGTATTGGTGGTGGTGGTATTGGTGGTGGTGGTATTGGTGATGGTGGAATTGGTGGTGGTGGTATTGGTGGTGGTGGTATTGGTGGTGGTGGTATTGGTATTGGTGGTGGTGGTATTGGTGGTGGTGGTATTGGTGGTGCTATTGGTGGTGGTATTGGTGGTATTGGTGTTGGCGGTGGTGATGATATTGGTGGTGGTGATATTCGTGGTGGTGGTGGTATTGGTGGTGGTAGTATTGGTGGTGGTGGTGGTGGTATTGGTGGTAGTGGTATTGGTGGTGGTGGTATTGGTGGTGGTATTGGTGATGATGGTATTGGTGGCAGTTGTGGTATTGGTGGTGGTGGTGATATTGGTGGAGGTATTATTGGTGATGGTGGTGGTATTGGTGGTGGTGGTATTGATGTTGGTGGTATTGGTGGTTGTGGTGGTATTGGTGGTGGTATTGGTGGTATTTGGAATGGTATTGCTGGTGGTGGTATTGGTGGTGGTATTGGAGGTATTGGTGGTATTGGCAGTGGTATTGGTGGTGGTGGTGTTGGTGGTATTGGTGGTATAGGTATTGGTGTTATTGGTGATGGTGGTTTTGGTGGTAGCGGTGGTATTGGTTGTGGTGGTGATATTTGTTGTAATATTGGTGGTGGTGCAATTGGTGGTGGTGGTGGGATTGGTATTGGTGGTATTGGTGGTGGTGATGGTATTGGTGGTGGTGGTGACATTGGTTGTGGTGCTATTGGTGGTGCTATTGGTGGTGGTGGTATTGGTGGTGGTGATATTGGTATTGGTGGTATTGGTGGTGGTGGTATTGGTGGTAATGGTGTTGGTTGTCGTGGTATTGGTGGTGGTGGTATTGGTGGTATTAGTATTCTTGGTTGTGATATTGGTGGTGGTGGTGATATTGGTGTTGGTATTGGTGGTGGGATTGGTGGTATTGGTAATGGTGGTGGTGGTATTGGTAGTGGTTTTTGGTGGTGGTGGTGGTGGTATTGGTGGTATTGGTGGTGAGGTGGTATTGGCATTGGTGGAGGTATTGGTGGTGGTGGTATTGGAGGTAGTGGTGGTGGTATTGGTAGTGGTATTGGTGTTATTGGTGGTAGTGGTGGTATTGGTGGTGGTGGTATTGGTATTGGTGGTGGTATTGGTGGTACTGGCGGTGGTATTGGTGGTGGTGGTATTGGCGTTATTGGTGGTGATGGTGGTATTGGTGGTGGTGGCATTGGTGGTGGTGGTATTGGTGATGGTACTGGTGGTGGTATTGATGGTGGTGGTTTTGGTGGTTCTGGTGGTGGTGGTATTGGTAGTGGTGGTATTGGTGGTGGTTTTGGTGGTGGTAGTGGTATTGGTGGTGGTGGTATTGGTGGTGATGGTGGTATTGTTGGTGGTGATTCTATTGGTGGTGGTGGTATTGGTGGTATTGGTGGTGGTGGTATTAGTGGTGGTGGTATTGGTGGTATCTGAGGTGGTGGTATTGGTGGTGGTGGCATTGGTATTGGTGGTGGTGGTATTGGTATTTGTGGTGGTATTGGTATTGGTGGTGTTGGTATTGGTATTAGTATTGACAGTAATATAAAAAGAAATATGAAATACCAGCATTTGTAAAGCGCACAGCTACCTCTGGAAAGATGTCCCAGCGCTGGGGGCTGTCGGGAAGATTAAGAGAGCTGTTCCCAGAGTCACATGGTGCTGGGATAACCTGCCACCAGTGCACAGGGGATCTAACCGTGAACCCCGTGGTCTGGCTTCAGGCACCCTGCCGCTGCACCATACCTCTTCCACATATTGCTATTGGAGGTAGTGGTATTGGCCGTGGAAGTGGTGGTGGTGGTATTGGTGCTGGTGATCTTGGTGGTGGTGGAATTGGTGGTGGTGGTATTGGTGGTGGTGGTATTGGTATTGGTGGTGGTGGTATTGATGGTATTGGTGGTGGTGGTATTGGGGGTGGTGATATTGGTGGTGGTATTGGTGGTGGTGGTATTGGTGGTGGTATTGGTGGTGGTATTGGTGGTGGCAGTGGTGGCAGTGGTGGCAGTGGTGGTGGTGATGGTATTGGTCGTGGTGATATTCGTGTTGGTGGTGGTATTGGTGGTGGTAGTATTGGTGGTGGTATTGGTGGTAGTGGTATTGGTGGTGGTGATATTCATGGTGGTGGTATTGGTGGTGGTTGTGGTATTGGTGGTGGTGGTATTGGTGGTGGTGGTGGTATTGGTGTTGGTATTGGTGGTGGGATTGGTGGTAGTGGTAATGGTGGTGGTGGTATTGGTGGTGGTGGTATTGGTGGTGGTGGTATTGGTCGTGGTGGTGGTGGTATTGGTGGTGGTATTGGTGGTGGTGGTGGTGATGAAATTGGTGGTGATGATATTCGTGGTGGTGGTGGTATTGGTAGTGGTGGTGGTATTGGTGGTAGTGGTATTGGTGGTATTGGTGGTGGTGGTATTGGTGGTGGTGGTATTGGTTGTGGTTGTGGTGGTATTGGTTGTGGTGGTGGAATTGGTGGTGGTGGTATTGGTGGTGGTGGTATTGGTGATGGTGGTATTGGTGGTATTTGTAATGGTATTGCTGGTGGTGGTATTGGTGGTGGTATTGGTGGTATTGGCAGTGGTATTGGTAGTGTTGGTGGTGGTGGTATTGGTGGTATTGGTGTTATTGGTGATGGTGGTTTTGGTGGTGGTGGTATTGGTTGTAATATTGGTGGTGGTGGGATTGGTGGTGGTGGTATTGGTGGTGGTATTCGTGGTGGTATTTGGTGGTGGTGGTGGTTTTGGCAGTGGTGGTGGTATTGGTGGTGGTGGTATAGGTGGTATTGGTGGTGGTAATGGTATTGGTGGTGGTGGTGATATTGGTTGTGGTGCTATTGGTGGTGGTGGTATTGGTGGTGGTGGTATTGGTATTTGTGGTATTGGTGGTATTGGTGGTGGTGGTATTGGTGGTAATGGTGTTGGTGGTGGTGGTATTGGTATTGGTGGTTGTGATATTGGAGGTGGTGGTGATATTGGTGGTGGGATTGGTGGTGGGATTGGTGGTGGTGGTATTGGTGGTGGTATTCGTGGTGGTATTTGGTGGTGGTGGTGGTTTTGGCAGTGGTGGTGGTATTGGTGGTGGTGGTATTGGTGGTAGTGGTGGTATTGGTGGTGGTGGTATTGGTATTGGTAGTGGTATTGGTGTTATTGGTGGTATTGGTGGTGGTGTTATTGGTATTGGTGGTGGTTTTGGTGGTACTGGCGGTGGTATTGGTGGTATTGTGGTGGTGGTATTGGCGTTATTGGTGGTGATGGTGGTATTGGTGGTGGTGGTGGTATTGGTGGTGGTGGTATTGGTGATGGTAGTGGTGGTGGTGGTGGTATTGGTGGTGGTGGTATTGGTACTGGTGGTGGTATTGATGGTGGTGGTATTGGTGGTTTTGGGAGTGGTGGTATTGGTAGTGGTGGTATTGGTGGTGGTGGTATTGGTGGTGGTGGTATTGGTCGTGGTATTGGTATTGGCAGTGGTATTGGTGGTGGTATTGGTGGTTGTGGAATTGGTGGTGATGGTGGTATTGTTGGTGGTCGTATTGGGTTTGGTGGTATTGGTGGTGGTTTTGGTGGCGGTGGTATTGGTGGTGGTGGTGGTTTTGGCAGAGGGGGTATTGGTGTTGGTGGTATTGGTATTGGTGGTGGTAGTATTGGTGGTGGTGGTATTGGTGGTGGTGGTGGTTTTGGTGGTGGTATTGGTGGTGAGGGTGGTGGTGGTGGTATTGGTGGTGGTATTGGTGGTGATGGTGGTGTATTGCTGGTGGTGGTATTGGTGGTGGTATTGGTGGTGGTGGTATTCGTATTAGTGGTATTGGTGGTGATATTGGTGGTGGTGGTATTGGTGGTGGTGGTGGTCTTGGTGGTATTTGTATTGGTGGTGGTGGTGGTATTGGTATTGGTTGTATTGGTGGTGGTTGTATGGTGGTGGTGGTATTGGTGATATTGGTGGTAGTGGTGGTGATATTGGTGGTTGTGGTGGTATTGGTGGTGGTATTGGTGGTGGTGGTGGTATTAGTATTGGTGGTATTATTGGTGGTATTGGTGGTGGTATTGGCCTTGGTGGTATTGGTGGTGGTGGTGGTATTGGTGGTGGTGGTATTGGTAGTATTGGTGATGAGTGGTGGTATTGGTAGAGGTGATATTGGTGGTGGTGGTATTAGTATTGGTGGTGGTGGTGGTATTGGTGGTAGTATTGGTGGTGGTGGTATTGGTGGTGGTCGTAATGGTGGTGGTATTGCTGGTGTTGGTAGTGCTGATGGTGGTATTGGTGGTGGTATTGGTGGCAGTGGTATTGGTGGTGGTATTGCTGGTATTGGTGGTGGTGGTGGTATTGGTGGTGGTATTGGTGGTGGTGGTATTGGTGGTGGTTGTGGTATTGGTGGTGGTGGTGGTATTGGAGGTGGTATTGCTGGTGGTGGTAGGGTGGTGATGTTGGTATTGGTAGTGGGATAGATGGTATTGGTGGTGGTATTGGTGGTAGTGGTATTTGTGGTGGTGGTAGTATTGGTGGGGTGGTATCAGTGGTGGTGGTGGTGGTATTGCTGGTATTGGTGGTGGTGGTATTGGTGGTGGTGGTGGATTTGGTGGTGGTATTGGTAGTGGTATTGGTATTGGTGGTGGTATTGGTATTATTGGTGGTGGTTTTGGTGGTGGTGGTATTTGTGGTGGTATTGGTGTTGGTGGTATTGGTGGTGGTATTGGTGGTGGAATTGCAGGTGGTGGTATTAGTGGTATTGGCGGTGGTGGTATTGGTGGTGGTGGTGGTATTGGTGGTATTGGTGGTGGTGGGGGTATTGGTGGTGGTATTGGTGGTGTTGTTGGTGGTGGTATTTGTGGTATTGGCGGTGGTGGTATTGGTGGTGGTGGGGGTATTGGTGGTGGTATTGGTGGTGGTGGTATTGGTGGTGGTGGTGGTGGTATTGGTGGTGGTGGTATTGGTGGTGGGGGTGGTATTGGTGGTGGTGGTGGTATTGGTGGTGGTATTGGTGGTGGTATTGGTGGTGGTATTGGTGGTTGTGGTATTGGTGGTATTTGGAATGGTATTGGTGGTGGTGGTATTGGTGGTGGTTTTGGTGGTGGTGTTGGTGGTGGTATCGGTGGTATTGGTGTTATTGGTGGTGGTGGTGCTATTGGTTGTGGTGGTGGTATTGCTGGTGGTGGTATTGGTGGTATTGGTGGTGGTGGTTTTTGTATTGGTGGTGGTGGTAGGTGGTATTGGTGGTGGTGGTATTGGTGGTGGTGGTGATATTGGTTGTGGTGGTATTGGTGGTGGTATTGGTGGTGGTGCTATTGGTGGTGGTGCTATTGGTGGTATTGGTGGTGGTGGTATTGGTGTTGGTGGTGGTGGTATTGGTATTGGTGGTGGTGGTATTGGTATTGGTGGTTGTGATATTGGTGGTGGTGGTATTGGTGGTGGTATTAGTGGTGAGGTGGTATTGGCGGTGGTGGTATTGGTATTGATGGTGGTATTGGTGCTGGTGGTATTGTTGGTATTGGTGGTGATGGTGGTATTGGTGGTGGTTTTGGTGGTATTGGTGGTAGTGGTAGTGGTGGTATTGGTGGTGGTGGTGGTATTGGTGGTGGTGTTATTGGTACTGGTGGTGGTCGTTGTGGTATTGGTATTGATGGTGGTGGTATTGGTGATATTGGTGGTGGTGGTATTGGTGGTATTGGTATTGGCGGTGGTATTGGTGGTGGTACTATTGGTGGTGGTATTGGTGGTATTGGTGGTGGTGGTGGTATTGGTGGTGGTATTGGTTGTGGTGGTGGTATTGGTATTGGTAGTGGTATTGGTGGTGGTATTGGTGGTGTGTGGAATTGGTGGTGATGGTGGTATTGGTGGTGGTGATGGTATTGGTGGTGGTGATAGTACTGGTGGTGGTGGTATTGGTGGTGGTGGTATTGGTGGTGGTGGTATTGGTGGTGGTGGTATTGGTATTGGTGGTACTGGAGGTAGTGGTATTGGTATTGGTGGTGATGGTATTGGTGGTGGTGGTATTGGTATTCGTGGTGGTGGTATTGTTGGTGGTGGTATTGGTGGTGGTGGTATTGGTGGTGGTGGTATTGGTGGTGGTGGTATTGGTGATGGTGGAATTGGTGGTTGCGGTATTGGTGGTGGTGGTATTGGTGGTGGTGGTATTGGTATTGGTGGTGGTGGTATTGGTGGTGGTTGTATTGGTGGTGCTATTGGTGGTGGTATTGGTGGTATTGGTGTTGGCGGTGATGATACTGGTGGTGGTGATATTCGTGGTGGTGGTGGTATTGGTGGTGGTAGTATTGGTGGTGGTGGTATTGGTGGTAGTGGTATTGGTGGTTTTGGTGGTGGTATTGGTGGTGGTATTGGTGATGATGGTATTGGTGGTAGTTGTGGTATTGGTGGTGGTGGTGATATTGGTGGTGGTGGTGGTATTATTGGTGGTGGAGGTGGTATTGATGTTGGTGGTATTGGTGGTTGTGGTGGTATTGGTGGTGATATTGGTGGTATTTGGAATGGTATTGCTGGTGGTGGTATTGGTGGTGGTATTGGAGGTATTGGTGGTGATGGCAGTGGTATTGGTGGTGTTGGTGGTGGTGGTATTGGTGGTATAGGTATTGGTGTTATTGGTGATGGTGGTAGCGGTGGTAGCGGTGGTATTGGTGTGGTGGTGGTATTGGTTGTAATATTGGTGGTGGTGCATATTGGTGGTGGTGGTGGGATTGGTATTGGTGGTGGTGGTATTGGCGGAATTGGTGATGGTATTGGTGGTTGTGGTGATATTGGTTGTGGTGCTATTGGTGGTGCTATTGGTGGTGGTGGTATTGGTGGTGGTGATATTGGTATTGGTGGTGGTGGTATTGGTGGTAATGGTGGTTGGTTGTGGTGGTATTGGTGGTGGTGGTATTGGTGGTAATGGTGTTGGTTGTGGTGGTATTGGTGGTAGTGGTAGTGGTGGTATTGGTGGTGGTGGTGGTATTGGTGGTGGTGTTATTGGTACTGGTGGTGGTCGTTGTGGTATTGGTATTGATGGTGGTGGTATTGGTGGTATTGGTGGTGGTGGTATTGGTGGTATTGGTATTGGCGGTGGTATTGGTGGTGGTATTGGTGGTATTGGTGGTGGTAGTGGTATTGGTGGTGGTATTGGTTGTGGTGGTGGTATTGGTATTGGCAGTGGTATTGGTGGTGGTATTGGTAGTGTGTGGAATTGGTGGTGATGGTGGTATTGGTGGTGGTGATGGTATTGGTGGTGGTGATAGTACTGGTGGTGGTGGTATTGGTGGTGGTGGTATTGGTGGTGGTGGTATTGGTGGTGGTGGTATTGGTATTGGTGGTACTGGAGGTAGTGGTATTGGTATTGGTGGTGATGGTATTGGTGGTGGTGGTATTGGTATTCGTGGTGGTGGTATTGTTGGTGGTGGTATTGGTGGTGGTATTGGTGGTGGTGGTATTGGTGGAATTGGTGGTTGCGGTATTGGTGGTGGTGGTATTGGTGGTGGTGGTATTGGTATTGGTGGTGGTGGTATTGGTGGTGGTTGTATTGGTGGTGCTATTGGTGGTGGTATTGGTGGTATTGGTCTTGGCGGTGATGATACTGGTGGTGGTGATATTCGTGGTGGTGGTGGTATTGGTGGTGGTAGTATTGGTGGTGGTGGTATTGGTGGTAGTGGTATTGGTGGTGTTGGTGGTGGTATTGGTGGTGGTATTGGTGATGATGGTATTGGTGGTAGTTGTGGTATTGGTGGTGGTGGTGATATGTGGTGGTGGTGGTGGTATTATTGGTGGTGGAGGTGGTATTGATGTTGGTGGTATTGGTGGTGGTGGTGGTATTGGTGGTGATATTGGTGGTATTTGGAATGGTATTGCTGGTGGTGGTATTGGTGGTGGTATTGGAGGTATTGGTGGTGATGGCAGTGGTATTGGTGGTGTTGGTGGTGGTGGTATTGGTGGTATAGGTATTGGTGTTATTGGTGATGGTGGTAGCGGTGGTAGCGGTGGTATTGGTTGTGGTGGTGGTATTTGTTGTAATATTGGTGGTGGTGCAATTGGTGGTGGTGGTGGGATTGGTATTGGTGGTGGTGGTATAGGCGGAATTGGTGATGGTATTGGTGGTTGTGGTGATATTGGTTGTGGTGCTATTGGTGGTGCTATTGGTGGTGGTGGTATTGGTGGTGGTGATATTGGTATTGGTGGTGGTGGTATTGGTGGTAATGGTGTTGGTTGTGGTGGTATTGGTGGTGGTGGTATTGGTGGTATTGGTATTCTTGGTTGTGATATTGGTGGTGGTGGTGATATTGGTGTTGGTATTGGTGGTGGGATTGGTGGTATTGGTAATGGTGGTGGTGGTATTGGTAGTGGTTTTTGGTGGTGGTGGTATTGGTGGTATTGGTGGTGAGGTGGTATTGGCATTGGTGGTGGTATTGGTGGTGGTGGTATTGGAGGTAGTGGTGGTGGTATTGGTATTGGTAGTGGTATTGGTGTTATTGGTGGTAGTGGTGGTATTGGTGGTGGTGGTATTGGTATTGGTGGTGGTATTGGTGGTACTGGCGGTGGTATTGGTGGTGGTGGTATTGGCGCTATTGGTGGTGATGGTGGTATTGGTGGTGGTGGTGGTATTGGTGGTGGTGGTATTAGTGATGGTAGTGGTGGTGGTGGTATTGGTGGTGGTGGTGGTATTGGTGGTGGTGGTGGTGGTATTGGTACTGGTGGTGGTTTGATGGTGGTGGTTTTGGTGGTACTGGTGGTGGTGGTATTGGTGGTGGTGGTATTGGTGGTGGTATTGGTGGTGGTAGTGGTATTGGTGGTGGTGGTATTGGTGGTGGTATTGTTGGTGGTGATTCTATTGGTGGTGGTGGTATTGGTGGTGGTGGTGGTGGTATTGGTGGTATTGGTGGTATCTGAGGTGGTGGTATTGGTGGTGGTGGCATTGGTATTGGTGGTGGTGGTATTGGTGGTGGTATTGGTATTGGTGGTGTTGGTATTGGTATTAGTATTGACAGTGGTATAAAAAGAAATATGAAATACCAGCATTTGTAAAGTGCACAGCTACCTCTGGAAAGGTGTCTCAGCGCTGGGGACCGTCGGAAGATTAAGAGAGCTGTTGCCCAGAGTCACATGGTGCTGGGATAACCTGCCACCAGTGCACAGGGGATCTAACCGTGAACCCCGTGGTTCAAGGTCAGGCACTTGGCCGCTGCACCATACCTCTCCACATATTGGTATTGGAGGTAGTGGTATTGGCTGTGGTATTGGTGGTGGTGGTATTGGTGCTGGTGATCTTGGTGGTGGTGGATAATGGTGGTGGTGGTATTGGTGGTGGTGGTATTGGCATTGGTGGTGGTGGTGGTATTGATGGTGGTGGTATTGGTGGTGGTGGTATTGGGGGTGGTGATAGTGGTGGTGGTATTGGTATTGGTGGTGGTGGTATTGGTGGTGGTATTGGTGGTGGTATTGGTGGTAGTGGTATTGGTGGTGGGGGTGGTATTGGTGGTGGTGGTGGTATTGGTGGTGGTGGTATTGGTGGTATTTGGAATGGTATTGGTGGTGGTGGTATTGGTGGTGGTACTGGTGGTATTGGTGGTGGTATTGGTGGTGGTGGTGCTATTGGTTGTGGTGGTGGTATTGCTGGTGGTGGTATTGGTGGTATTGGTGGTGGTGGTTTTTGTATTGGTGGTGGTGGTATTGGTGGTAGTGGTATTGGTGGTGGCGTTGATATTGGTTGTGGTGGTATTGGTGGTGGTATTGGTGGTGGTGCTATTGGTGGTGGTGCTATTGGTGGTATTGGTGTTGGTGGTTGTGATATTGGTGATGGTGGTGGTATTGGTGGTGGTGGTATTGGTGGTGAGGTGGTATTGGCGGTGGTGGTATTGGTATTGATGGTGGTATTTGTGGTACTGGTAGTGGTATTGGTGCTGGTGGTATTGTTGGTATTGGTGGTGATGGTGGTATTGGTGGTGGTGGTGGTATTGGTGGTAGTGGTGGTATTGGTGGTGTTGGTGGTATTGGTGGTGGTGGTGGTATTGGTACTGGTGGTGGTCGTGGTGGTATTGGTATTGATGGTGGTACTGGTGGTGGTGGTGGTATTGGTGGTATTGGTGGTGGTGGTATTGGTGAGGTGCTATTGGTAGTGGTGGTGGTATTGGTGGTGGTATTGGTGGTATTGGTGGTATTGGTGGTATTGGTGGTGGTAGTGGTATTGGTGGTGGTATTGGTTGTGGTGGTGGTATTGGTATTGGTAGTGGTATTGGTGGTGGTATTGGTGGTGGTGGAATTGGTGGTGATGGTGGTATTGGTGGTGGTGATGGTATTGGTGGTGGTGATATTACTGGTGGTGGTGGTATTGGTGGTGGTGGTGGTATTGGTGGTGGTGGTATTGGTATTGGTAGTACTGGATGGTGGTGGTATTGGTGGTGGTGGCATTGGTATTGGTGGTGATGGTATTGGTGGTGGTGGTATTGGTATTCGTGGTGGTGGTATTGTTGGTGGTGGTATTGGTGGTGGTATTTGTGGTGGTATTGGTGGTGGTGGTGGTATTGGTGGTGGTGGTATTGGTGATGGTGGAATTGGTGGTGGCGGTATTGGTGGTGGTGGTATTGGTGGTGGTGGTATTGGTATTGGTGGTGGTGGTATTGGTGGTGCTATTGGTGGTGGTATTGGTGGTATTGGTGTTGGCGGTGGTGGTGGTGATGATATTGGTGGTGGTGATATTCGTGGTGGTGGTGGTATTGGTGGTGGTAGTACTGGTGGTGGTGGTGGTGGTATTGGTGGTAGTGGTATTGGTGGTGGTGGTATTGGTGGTGGTATTGGTGGTGGTATTGGTGATGATGGTATTGGTGGCAGTTGTGGTATTGGTGGTGGTGGTGATATTGGTGGAGGTATTATTGGTGGTGGTGGTGGTATTGGTGGTGGTGGTATTGATGTTGGTGGTATTGGTGGTTGTGGTGGTATTGGTGGTGGTATTGGTGGTATTTGGAATGGTATTGCTGGTGGTGGTATTGGTGGTGGTATTGGAGGTATTGGTGGTATTGGCAGTGGTATTGGTGGTGGTGGTGTTGGTGGTGGTGGTATTGGTGGTATAGGTATTGGTGTTATTGGTGATGGTGGTTTTGGTGGTAGCGGTGGTATTGGTTGTGGTGGTGGTATTTGGTTGTGATATTGGTGGTGGTGCAATTGGTGGTGGTGGTGGGTATTGGTATTGGTGGTATTGGTGGTGGTGATGGTATTGGTGGTGGTGGTGACATTGGTGTGTGGTGCGTATTGGTGGTGCTATTGGTGGTGGTGGTATTGGTGGTGGTGATATTGGTATTGGTGGTATTGGTGGTGGTGGTATTGGTGGTAATGGTGTTGGTTGTCGTGGTATTGGTGGTGGTGGTATTGGTGGTATTAGTATTCTTGGTTGTGATATTGGTGGTGGTGGTGATATTGGTGTTGGTATTGGTGGTGGGATTGGTGGTATTGGTAATGGTGGTGGTGGTATTGGTAGTGGTGTTTGGTGGTGGTGGTATTGGTGGTATTGGTGGTGAGTGGTATTGGTATGGTGGTGGTATTGGTGGTGGTGGTATTGGAGGTAGTGGTGGTGGTATTGGTAGTGGTTTGTGGTGTTATTGGTGGTAGTGGTGGTATTGGTGGTGGTGGTATTGGTATTGGTGGTGGTATTGGTGGTACTGGCGGTGGTATTGGTGGTGGTGGTATTGGCGTTATTGGTGGTGATGGTGGTATTGGTGGTGGTGGCATTGGTGGTGGTGGTATTGGTGATGGTACTGGTGGTGGTATTGATGGTGGTGGTTTTGGTGGTTCTGGTGGTGGTGGTATTGGTAGTGGTGGTATTGGTGGTGGTGGTATTGGTGGTGGTATTGGTGGTGGTAGTGGTATTGGTGGTGGTGGTATTGGTGGTGATGGTGGTATTGTTGGTGGTGATTCTATTGGTGGTGGTGGTATTGGTGGTATTGATGGTGGTGGTGGTGGTATTAGTGGTGGTGGTATTGGTGGTATCTGGTGGTGGTGGTATTGGTGGTGGTGGCATTGGTATTGGTGGTGGTGGTATTGGTATTGGTGGTGGTATTGGTATTGGTGGTGTTGGTATTGGTATTAGTATTGACAGTAATATAAAAAGAAATATGAAATACCAGCATTTGTAAAGCACAGCTACCTCTGGAAAGATGTCCCAGCGCTGGTGGCTGTCGGGAAGATTAAGAGAGCTGTTCCCAGAGTCACATGGTGCTGGGATAACCTGCCACCAGTGCACAGGGGATCTAACCGTGAACCCCGTGGTCTGGCTTCAGGCACCTTGCCGCTGCACCATACCCTTCCACATATTGGTATTGGAGGTAGTGGTATTGGCCGTGGAAGTGGTGGTGGTGGTATTGGTGCTGGTGATCTTGGTGGTGGTGGAATTGGTGGTGGTGGTATTCGTGGTGGTGGTATTGGTATTGGTGGTGGTGGTATTGATGGTATTGGTGGTGGTGGTATTGGGGGTGGTGATATTGGTGGTGGTATTGGTGGTGGTGGTATTGGTGGTGGTATTGGTGGTGGTATTGGTGGTATTGGTGGTGGCAGTGGTGGCAGTGGTGGTGGTGATGGTATTGGTCGTGGTGATATTCGTGTTGGTGGTGGTATTGGTGGTGGTATTGGTGGTAGTGGTATTGGTGGTGGTGATATTCATGGTGGTGGTATTGGTGGTGGTTGTGGTATTGGTGGTGGTGGTATTGGTGGTGGTGGTGGTATTGGTGTTGGTATTGGTGGTGGGATTGGTGGTAGTGGTAATGGTGGTGGTGGTATTGGTGGTGGTGGTATTGGTGGTGGTATTGGTGGTGGTGGTATTGGTCATGGTGGTGGTGGTATTGGTGGTGGTATTGGTGGTGGTGATGAAATTGGTGGTGATGATATTCGTGGTAGTGGTGGTATTGGTAGTGGTGGTGGTATTGGTGGTAGTGGTATTGGTGGTATTGGTGGTGGTGGTATTGGTGGTGGTGGTATTGGTTGTGGTTGTGGTGGTATTGGTTGTGGTGGTGGAATTGGTGGTGGTGGTATTGGTGGTGGTGGTATTGGTGATGGTGATATTGGTGGTATTTGTAATGGTATTGCTGGTGGTGGTATTGGTGGTGGTATTGGTGGTATTGGCAGTGGTATTGGCAGTGGTGGTGTTGGTGGTGGTGGTATTGGTGGTATTGGTGTTATTGGTGATGGTGGTTTTGGTGGTGGTGGTATTGGTTGTAATATTGGTGGTGGTGGTATTGGTGGTGATGGTGGGATTGGTATTGGTGGTGGTGCTATAGGTGGTATTGGTGGTGGTAATGGTATTGGTGGTGGTGGTGATATTGGTTGTGGTGCTATTGGTGGTGGTGGTATTGGTATTTGTGGTATTGGTGGTATTGGTGGTGGTGGTATTGGTGGTAATGGTGTTGGTGGTGGTGGTATTGGTGGTTGTGATATTGGAGGTGGTGGTGATATTGGTGGTGGGATTGGTGGTGGGATTGGTGGTGGTGGTATTGGTGGTGGTATTCGTGGTGGTATTGGTGGTGGTGGTATTGGTGGTAGTGGTGGTATTGGTGGTGGTATTGGTATTGGTAGTGGTATTGGTGTTATTGGTGGTATTGGTGGTGGTGTTATTGGTATTGGTGGTGGTTTTGGTGGTACTGGCGGTGGTATTGGTGGTATTGTGGTGGTGGTATTGGCGTTATTGGTGGTGATGGTGGTATTGGTGGTGATGGTGGTATTGGTGGTGGTGGTGGTATTGGTGGTGGTGGTATTGGTGATGGTAGTGGTGGTGGTGGTGGTATTGGTGGTGGTGGTATTGGTACTGGTGGTGGTATTGATGGTGGTGGTATTGGTGGTTTTGGGAGTGGTGGTATTGGTAGTGGTGGTATTGGTGGTGGTGGTATTGGTGGTGGTGGTATTGGTCGTGGTATTGGTATTGGCAGTGGTATTGGTGGTGGTATTGGTGGTTGTGGAATTGGTGGTGATGGTGGTATTGTTGGTGGTGATTCTATTGGTGGTGGTGGTATTGGTGGTGGTATTGGTGGTGGTGGTATTAGTGGTGGTGGTATTGGTATTGGTGGTATTGGAGGTGGTGGTATTGGTGGTGGTGGTATTGGTGGTGGTGGCATTGGTATTGGTGGAGGTGGTATTGGTATTGGTGGTGGTATTGGTGGTGGTGGTATTGGTATTAGTATTGTCAGTGGTATGAAATGAAATATGAAATACCAGCATTTGTAAAGCGCACAGCTACCTCTGGAGAGGTGTCCCAGCGCTGGGGGCCGTCAGGAAGATTAAGAGAGCTGTTGCCCAGAGTCACATAGTGCTGGGATAACCTGCCACCAGTGCCGGGGATCGAACCATGAGCCCGTGGTCCGGCGACAGGCACTTGGTGGCTGCGCACACCTCTTGCACATATTGGTATTGGAGGTGGTGGTATTGGCTGGTGGTATTGGTGGTGGTGGTATTGGTATTGGTGCTGGTGATCTTGGTGGTGGTGGAATTGGTGGTGGTGGTATTCGTGGTGGTGGTATTGGTATTGGTGGTGGTGGTATTGATGGCGGTGGTATTGGTGGTATTGGTGATGGTGGTATTGGGGGTGGTGGTATTGGTGGTGGTATTGGTGGCATTGGTGGTGGTGGTATTGATGGCGGTGGTATTGGTGGTATTGGTGATGGTGGTATTGGGGGTGGTGGTATTGGTATTGGTGGTGGTATTGGTGGTGGTATTGGTGGTATTGGTGGTGGCAGTGGTGGTGGTGATGGTATTGGTGTTGTTGATATTCATGGTGGTGGTGGTATTGTTGGTAGTAGTATTGTTGGCGGTATTGGTGGTAGTGGTATTGGTGGTATTGGTGGTGGTGGTATTGGTGGTGGTATTGGTGGTGGTGGTATTGGTGGTGGTTGTGGTATTGGGGGTGGTGGTATTGGGGGTGGTAGTATTGGTGGTGGTATTGGTGGTAGTGGTATTGGTATTGTTGGTTCTGGTGGTGGTGGTATTGGTAGTGGTATTGGTGGTGGTATTGGTGGTGGTAGTGGTATTGGTGGTGGTGGTATTGGTGGTGATGGTGGTATTGTTGGTGGTGATTCTATTGCTGGTGGTGGTATTGGTGGTATTGGTGGTGGTGGTGGTATTAGTGGTGGTGGTATTGGTGGTATCTGAGGTGGTGGTATTGGTGGTGGTGGCATTGGTATTGGTGGTGGTGGTATTGGTATTGGTGGTGGTGGTATTGGTATTGGTGGTGGTATTGGTGGTGTTGGTATTAGTATTAGTATTGACAGTGGTATAAAAAGAAATATGAAATACCAGCATTTGTAAAGCGCACAGCTACCTCTGGAAAGGTGTCCCAGCGCTGGGGGCCGTTGGGAAGATTAAGAGAGCTGTTGCCCAGAGTCACATGGTGCTGGGATAACCTGCCACCAGCGCACAGGGGATCTAACCATGAACCCCGTGGTCTGGCGTCAGGCACCCTGGGCGCTGCACCATACCTCTTCCACATATTGGTATTGGAGGTAGTGGTATTGGCCCTGGTAGTGGTGGTGGTGGTATTGGTGCTGGTGATCTTGGTGGTGGTGGAATTGGTGGTGGTGGTATTCGTGGTGGTGGTATTGGTGGTGGTGGTATTCATGGTGGTGGTATTGGTGGTGGTGGTATTGGGGGTGGTGGTATTGGTGGTGGTATTGGTATTGGTGGTGGTGGTATTGGTGGTGGTATTGGTGGTGGTATTGGTGGTGGCAGTGGTGGTGGTGATGGTATTGGTGGTGGTGATATTCGTGTTGGTGGTGGTATTGGTGGTGGTAGTATTGGTGGTGGTATTGGTGGTAGTGGTATTGGTGGTGGTGATATTGGTGGTGGTGGTATTGGTGGTGGTTGTGGTATTGGTGGTGGTGGTATTGGTGTTGGTATTGGTGGTGGGATTGGTGGTAGTGGTAATGGTGGTGGTGGTATTGGTGGTGGTGGTATTGGTGGTGGTATTGGTGGTGGTGGTATTGGTGGTGGTGGTGGTATTGGTGGTGGTATTGGTGGTGGTATTGGTGGTGTTGGTGGTGATGAAATTGGTAGTGATGATATTCGTGGTGGTGGTGGTATTGGTAGTGGTGGTGGTATTGGTGGTAGTGGGATTGGTGGTATTGGTGGTGGTGGTATTGGTGGTGGTATTGGTGGTGGTGGTATTGGTTGTGGTTGTGGTGGTATTGGTTGTGGTGGTGGAATTGGTGATGGTGGTATTGGTGATGGTGGTATTGGTGGTATTTGTAATGGTATTGCTGCTGGTGGTATTGGTGGTGGTATTGGTGGTATTGGCAGTGGTATTGGTAGTGGTGGTGTTGGTGGTGGTGGTATTGGTGTTATTGGTATTGGTGTTATTGGTGATGGTGGTTTTGGTGGTGGTGGTGGTATTGGTTGTGGTGGTGGTATTGGTTGTAATATTTATGGTGGTGGTATTGGTGGTGATGGTGGGATTGGTATTGGTGGTGGTGGTATAGGTGGTATTGGTGGTGGTAATGGTATTGGTGGTGGTGGTGATATTGGTTGTGGTGCTATTGGTGGTGCTATTGGTGGTGGTGGTATTGGTATTGGTGGTATTGGTGGTGGTGGTATTGGTGGTAATGGTGTTGGTGGTGGTGGTATTGGTATTGGTGGTTGTGATATTGGAGGTGGTGGTGATATTGGTGGTGGTATTGGTGGTGGTGGTATTGGTGGTGGTGGTATTTGGTGGTGGTATTGGCAGTGGTGGTGGTGGTATTGGTGGTAGTGGTGATATTGGTGGTGGTGGTATTGGTATTGGTAGTGGTATTGGTGTTATTGGTGGTAGTGGTGGTATTGGTGGTGGTGTTATTGGTGGTGGTATTGGTGGTACTGGCGGTGGTATTGGTGGTATTGTGGTGGTGGTATTGGCGTTATTGGTGGTGATGGTGGTATTGGTGGTGGTGGTGGTATTGGTGGTGGTATAGGTGATGGTAGTGGTGGTGGTGGTATTGGTGGTATTGGTGGTGGTGGTATTGGTACTGGTGGTGGTATTGATGGTGGTGGTATTGGTGATTTTGCTGGTGGTGGTATTGGTTGTGGTGGTATTAGTGGTGGTGGTATTGGTGGTGGTAGTGGTATTGGTGGTGGTGGTATTGGTCGTGGTGGTGGTATTGGTATTGGCAGTGGTATTGGTGGTGGTGGTGGTATTGGTGGTTGTGGAATTGGTGGTGATGGTGGTATTGTTAGTGGTGATTCTATTGGTGGTGGTGGTATTGGTGGTGGTATTAGTGGTGGTGGTATTGGTATTGGAGGTGGTGGTATTGGTGGTGGTGGCATTGGTATTGGTGGAGGTGGTATTGGTATTGGTGGTGGTATTGGTGGTGGTATTGGTATTAGTATTGACAGTGGTATGAAATGAAATATGAAATACCAGCATTTGTAAAGCGCACAGCTACCTCTGGAGAGGTGTCCCAGCACTGGGGGCCGTCAGGAAGATTAAGAGAGCTGTTGCCCAGAGTCACATGGTGCTGGGATAACCTGCCACCAGCGCCGGGGATCGAACCATGAACCCCGTGGTCCGGCGTCAGGCACCCTGGCCGCTGCGTACACCTCTTGCACATATTGGTATTGGAGGTGGTGGTATTGGCTGTGGTATTGGTGGTGGTGGTATTGGTATTGGTGCTGGTGATCTTGGTGGTGGTGGAATTGGTGGTGGTGGTATTCGTGGTGGTGGTATTGGTATTGGTGGTGGTGGTATTGATGGCAGTGGTATTGGTGGTATTGGTGATGGTGGTATTGGGGGTGGTGGTATTGGTAGTGGTATTGGTATTGGTGGTGGTGGTATTGGTGGTGGTATTGGTGGTGGCAGTGGTGGTGGTGATGGTATTGGTGGTGGTGATATTCGTGGTGCTTGTGGTATTGTTGGTGGTAGTATTGTTGGTGGTATTGGTGGTAGTGGTATTGGTGGTATTGGTGGTGGTGGTATTGGTGGTGGTGGTATTGGTGGTGGTTGTGGTATTGGGGGTGGTGGTATTGGTGGTGGTAGTATTGGTGGTGGTATTGGTGGTAGTGGTATTGATGGTATTGGTGGTATTCATGGTGGTATTGGTGGTGGTGGTATTGGTGGTGGTGGTGGTATTGGTGGTGGTATTGGTGGTGGTGGTGATATTGGTTGTGGAGGTATTGGTGGTGGTGGTATTGGTGGTGGTGGTGGTATTGGTGGTGGTGTTGGTGGTATTGGTGGTGGTATTGGTGGTGGTGGTATTGGTGGTAATGGTGGTGGTGGTGGTGGTATTGGTATTGGTGGTATTGGTGGTTGTGATATTGGTGGTGGTGATATTGGTGGTGGTATTGGTGGTGGTATTGGTGGTGGTGGAATTGGTGGTGGCGGTATTGGTGGTGGTGGTATTGGTGGTGGTGGTATTGGTGATATTGGTGGTATTGATGGTGTTGGTATTAGTGGTGGTGGTATTGGTGGTGGTATTGGTGGTGGTGGTGGTGGTGATGGTATTGGTGGTGATGATATTCATGGTGGTATTGGTGGTGGTGGTGGTATTGGTGATATTGGCGGTGGTGGTATTGGTAGTGGTGGTATTGGTGATGGTATTGGTGGTGGTGGTATTGGTGGTGGTTGTGGTGGTATTGGTTGTGGTGGTGGTATTGGTGGTGGTGGTATTGGTGATGGTGGTATTGGTGGAATTTGTAATGGTATTGGTGGTGATGGTGGTGGTATTGGTGGTATTGGTGGTGGTATTGGTGGTATTGGTGGAGGTGGTATTGGTATTGGTGGTGGTATTGGTATTGTTGGTGGTGGTATTGGTATTTGTATTGACAGTGGTATGAAATGAAATATGAAATTCCAGTATTTGTAAAGCGCACAGCTACCTCTGGAGAGGTGTTCCAGCGCTGGGGGCCATTGGGAAGATTAAGCAAGCTGTTTGCCCAGAGTCACATGGTGCTGGGATAACCTGCCACCAGCACCGGAGATCGAACCATGAACCCCGTGGGCCGGCGTCAGGCCCCCTGGCTGCTGCGCCACACCTCTTCCACATATTGGTATTGGAGGTGGTGGTATTGGCCGTGGTAGTGGTGGTGGTGGTATTGGTATTGGTGCTGGTGATCTTGGTGGTGGTGGAATTGGTGTTGGCGGTATTCGTGGTGGTGGTATTGGTATTGGTGGTGGTGGTATTGATGGTGGTGGTATTGGTGGTATTGGTGGTGGTGGTGGTATTGGGGGTGGTGGTATTGGTGGTGGTATTGGTATTGGTGGTGGTGGTATTGGTGGTGGTATTGGTGGTATTGGTGGTGGTATTGGTGGTATTGGTGGCAGTGGTATTGGTGGTGGTAGTGGTGGTAGTGGTTTTGGTGGTGGTATTTGTTGGTGGTGGTATTGGTGGTGGTGGTGGTATTTGTGGTGGAGGTGGTATTGGCAGTGCTGGTTGTATTTGTGGTGGTGGTGGTATTGGTGGTGGTATTGGTGGTGGTATTGGTGGTGGTATTGGTATTGGTGGTGGTATTGGTGCTATTGGCGGTGGTAGTGGTATTGATGGTGATGGTGATATTGGTGGTGGTGGTGGAGTTGGTGATGGTAGTGGTCATGGTGGTATTAGTGGTGGTGGTGGTATTGGTGGTGGTGGTATTGGTACTGTTGGTGGTTGTGGTGGTGGTGGTGGTATTGGTGGTGGTGGTATTGATGGTGGTGGTATTGGTGGTTTTGGTGGTGGTGGTGGTATTGGTATTGGTGGTGGTAGTGGTATTGGTGGTGGTGGTATTGGACGTGGTGGTGGTATTGGTATTGGCAGTGGTATTGGTGGTGGTGGTGGTATTGGTATTAGTGGTGGTGGTATTGGTATTGGTGGTATTGGAGGTGGTGGTATTGGTGGTGGTGGTATTGGTATTACTAGTGACTGTGGAATTGATATTGGAGGTGGTGGTATTGGCCGTTGTATTGGTGGTGGTGGTATTGGTATTGGTGCTGGTGATATTGGTGGTGGTGGTATTGGTGGTGGTGGTATTGGTGGTGGTGTTGTTAATGGTGGTGGTGGTATTGGTGGTGGTATTGGTGGTATTGGTGGTGGCGGTGGTGGTGGTGATGGTGTTGGTGGTGGTGATATTCGTGGTGGTGGTGTTATTGGTGGTGGTAGTATTGGTGGTGGTATTGGTGGTAGTGGTATTGGTAGTATTGGTATAATTGGTGATGGTGGTATTGGTGGTGGTGGTGGTATTGGTGGTATTGGTGGTGGTGGTATTGGTGGTGTTAGTGGTGGTGGTAGTATTGGTGGTGGTATTGGTGGTGGTGGTAATGGTACTGATGGTGGTCGTGGTGGTATTGGTGGAATTGGTATTGATGGTGGTGGTATTGGTGGTATTGGTGGTGGTGGTATTGGTGGTATTTGTAATGGTATTGGTGGTGGTGGTATTGGTGGTGGTATTGGTGGTGGTGGTGTTAGTGGTGGTGGTATTGGTGTTATTGGTGGTGGTGGTATTGGTGGTGGTATTGGTGGTAGTATTGGCGGTGGTGGTATTGGTGGTATTGGTGGTGGTGGTGGTATTGGTGGAGGTGGTATAGGTGGTATTGGTGGTGGTATTGGTGGTGGTGATATTGGTTTTGGAGTTATTGGTGGTGGTATTGGTGGTGGTGGTATTGGTGGTGGTGGTGGAATTGGTGGTGGTATTGGTGGTGGTGGTATTGGTGGTGGTAGTATTGATATTGGTGGTTGTGATATTGGTGGTGATATTGGTGAGGTATTGGTGTTGGTGGTGGTATTGGTATTGGTGCTGGTGGTATTGGTGGTGGTGGAATTGGTGATGGTGATATTATTGGTGGTGGTGGTGGTATTGGTGGTATTGGTGTTATTGGTGGTGGTGGTAATGGTACTGGTGGTGGTCGTGGTGGTATTGACAATGGTATTGTTATTGGTGGTATTGGCCATGGTATTGGTGGTGGTGGTATTGGTATTGGTGCTGGTGGTATAGGTGGGGGTAGAATTGGTGATGGCGGTATTGGTGGTGGTGGTATTGGTGCTGGTGGTATTGGTATTGGTGGTGGTGGTATTGGTGGTATTGTTGGTGGTGGTATTGGTGGTGGTATTTGTGGTGGTAATGGTGATTATGGTGGTGGTAGTGATGGTATTGGTGGTGGTGATATTTGTGGTGGTGGTATTGGTGGTGGTAGTATTGGTGGTGGTGATGGTATTGGTGGTAGTGGTATTGGTGGTATTGGTGGTGGTATTGGTGGTTGTGGTATTGGTGGTGGTTGGTGTATTGGTGGTGGTGGTATTGGTGGTATTGGTTGTGGTGGTATTGGTGGTATTTGTAATGGTATTGGTGGTGGTGGTATTGGTGGTGGTATTGGCAGTGGTATTGGTGGTGGTGGTGTTAGTGGTGGTGGTATTGGTGTTATTGGTGGTGGTGGTATTGGTGGTGGTGGTGGTATTGGTGGTATTGGTGGTGGTGGTGGTGGTATTGGTGGAGGTGGTATAGGTGGTATTGGTGGTGGTGGTGGTATTGGTGGTGGTGTTATTGGTGGTGGCGGTGATGTTGGTTGTGGAGGTATTGGTGGTGGTGTTAGTGGTGGTGGTATTGGTAGTATTGGTATTGGTGTTATTGGTGGTGGTGGTATTGGTGGTGGTATTGGTGGTAGTATTGGTGGTGGTGGTATTGGTAGTATTGGTGGTGGTGGTGGTATTGGTGGTGGTGGTGGTATAGGTGGTATTGGTGGTGATGGTATTGGTGGTGGCAGTGATATTGGTTGTGGAGTTATTGGTGGTGGTATTGGTGGTGGATGGTGGTGGAATTGGTGGTGGTATTGGTGGTGGGGGTATTGGTGGTAATGGTGTTGGTGGTGGTAGTATTGGTATTGGTGGTTGTGATATTGGTGGTGGTGGTGATATTGGTGGTGGTATTGGTGGCGGTGGTGGTATTGGTATTTGTGCTGGTGGTATTGGTGGTGGTGGAATTGGTGATGGTGGTATTGTTGGTGGTGGTGGTATTGGTGGTGGTGGTGTTGGTGGTGGTAGTATTGGTGGTGGTGGTGGTATTGGTGGTGGTTGTAATGGTACTGGTAGTGGTCATGGTGGTATTGGTGGTATTGGTATTGATAGTGGTGTTGGTGGTGCTGGTATTGGTGGTGGTGGTATTGATGTTAGTGGTATTGGTGGTATTGGTGGTGGTATTGGTGGTGGTATTGGTGGTGGTGGTATTGGTGGTATTGGTGGCGGTGATATTGGTTTTGGAGTTATTAGTGGTGGTATTGGTGGTGGTGGTATTGGTGGTGGTGGTGGAATTGGTGGTGGTATTGGTGGTGGTGGTGGTATCGGTGGTAATGGTGTTGGTGGTGGTAGTATTGATATTGGTGGTTGTGATATTGGTGGTGATATTGGTGAGGTATTGGTGTTGGTGGTGGTGGTATTGGTATTGGTGCTGGTGGTATTGGTGGTGGTGGAAATGGTGATGGTGATATTATTGGTGGTGGTATTGGTGGTGGTGGTATTGGTAGTGGTGGTGTTATTGGTGCTGGTGGTAATGGTACTGGTGGTGGTCGTGGTGGTATTGGTGGTATTGGTATTGATGGTATTGGCCGTGGTATTGGTGGTGGTGGTATTGGTATTGGTGCTGGTGGTATTGGTGGTGGTGGAATTGGTGATGGCGGTATTGGTGCTGTGGTATTGGTGGTTTTGGTATTGGTGGTGGTGGTATTGGTGGTATTGGTGGTATTGTTGGTGGTGGTATTAGTGGTGGTATTTGTGGTGGTAATGGTGATATTGGTGGTGGTAGTGATGGTATTGGTGGTGGTGATATTCATGGTGGTGGTGGTATTGGTGGTGGTCGTATTGGTGGTGGTGTTATTGGTGGTGCTGGTGATATTGGTTGTGGAGGTATTGGTGGTGGTGTTAGTGGTGGTGGTATTGGTAGTATTGGTGGTATTGGTGGTATTGGTGGTGGTATTAACGTTGGTGGTATTGGTGGTGGTAGTATTGGTAATGACGGTGGTGTTGGTGGTGGTGGTGGTATTGGTGGTAGTGGTGGTGGTGGTGGTAGTGGTATTGGTGGTGGTGATATTGGTTGTGGTGGTGGTGGTATTGGTATTGGCAGTGGTATTGGTAGAGGAAGTGGTATTGGTGGTGGTGATGGTATTGGTGGTGGTGGTATTGGTGGTGGTGGTATTGGTGGTGGTGGTGGTATTGGTGGTGGTGGTGGTATTGGTGGTGGTGATGGTATTGGTGGTGGTGATATTGGTGGTGATGGTAGTATTGGTGGTATTGGTGGTGGTATTGGTAGTGGTGGTATTGGTGGTGGTAGTGGTATTGGTGGTGGTGGTATTGGTGGTGGTGGTATTGGTGGTGGTGGTATTGGTGGTGGTGGTGGTATTGGTGGTGGTGATGGTATTGGTGGTGGTGGTATTGTTATTGGTGATGGTGATGCTATTGGTATTGGTGGTGGTGGCATTGGTATTAGTATTGACAATGGTATTGGTATTGGCCGTGGTATTGGTGCTGGTGGTATTGGTATTGGTGCTGGTGGTATTGGAGGTGGTGGAATTAGTGATGGCGGTATTGGTGGTGGTGATATTGGTGGTGGTGGTATTGGTGGTATTGGTGGTGGTATTGGTGGTGGTATTGGTGGTGGTAATGGTGGTGGTGGTGGTGGTGGTGGTGGTGATTGTATTGGTGGTGGTGATATTCATGTTGGTGGTGGTATTGGTGGTGGTAGCATTGGTGGTGGCGGTGGTATTGGTGGTAGTGGTATTGGTGGTATTGGTGGTGGTATTGGTGGTTGTGGTATTGGTGGTGGTTAGTGTATTGGTGGTGGTGGTGGTATTGGTGGTATTGGTGGTGGTGGTATTTGCAATGGTATTGGTGGTGTTGGTATTGGTGGTGGTACTGGTGGTATTGGCAGTGGTTTTGGTGGTGGTGGTAGTGGTGGTGGTATTGGTGGTATTGGGATTGGGGTTAATGGTGGTGGTGGTATTGGTGGTGATGGTGGTATTGGTGATAGTATTGGTGGTGGTGGTATTGATGGTATTGGTGGTGGTGGTGGTATTGGTGGTGGTGGTATAGGTGGTATTAGTGGTGGTGGTATAGGTGGTGGTGTTATTGGTGGTGGCGGTGATATTGGTTGTGGAGGTATTGGTGGTGGTATTGGTGGTGGTGGTATTGGTGGTATTGGTGGTGTTGGTGGTGGTGGTATTGGTGGTAATGGTTTTGGTGGTGGTATTATTGGTATTGGTGGTGGTGGTATTGGTACTTGTGATATTGGTGTGGTGGTGATATTGATGGTGGTATTGGTGGTGTTATTGGTGGTGGTATTGGTGCTGGTGGTATTGGTGGTGGTGGAATTGGTGGTGGCGGTATTGGTGGTGGTGGTATTGGTGGTTGTGGTATTGGTATTGGTGGTGGTGGTTTTGGTGGTGGTGGTTTTGGTGGTATTGATGGTGGTGGTATTAGTGATGGTGGTATTGGTGGTAGTGTTGGTGGCAGTGGTGGTAGTGGTATTGGTGGTGGTATTGGTGGTATTGGTGGTGGTGATGGTGGTATTGGTGGTAGTTGTATTGGTGGTGATGGTATTGGAGGAGGTTGTGGTATTGGTTGTGGAAGTATTGGTGAAGGTGGTGGTATTGGTGGTGGTAATATTGGTGGTGGTGGTGGTATTAGTGGTGGTGGTATTGGTGGTATTTGTAATGGTATTGGTGGTGGTGGTATTTGTGGCTGTATTGGTGGTATTGGCGGTGGTATAGGTGGTATTGGTGGTGGTAGTATTGGTGGTGGTGGTAGCATTGGTGGTGGCGGTGGTATTGGTGGTAGTGGTATTGGTGGTATTGGTGGTGGTATTGGTGGTTGTGGTATTGGTGGTGGTTAGTGTATTGGTGGTGGTGGTGGTGGTATTGGTGGTGGTGGTATTGGAGGTGGTGGTATTTGCAATGGTATTGGTGGTGTTGGTATTGGTGGTGGTACTGGTGGTATTGGCAGTGGTTTTGGTGGTGGTGGTAGTGGTGGTGATATTGGTGGTATTGGTATTGGGGTTAATGGTGGTGGTGGTATTGGTGGTGATGGTGGTATTGGTGATAGTATTGGTGGTGGTGGTATTGATGGTATTGGTGGTGGTGGTGGTGGTGGTGGTGGTGGTATAGGTGGTATTGGTGGTGGTGGTATAGGTGGTGGTGTTATTGCTGGTGGCGGTGATATTGGTTGTGGAGGTATTGGTGGTGGTATTGGTGGTGGTGGTATTGGTGGTATTGGTGGTGTTGGTGGTGGTGGTATTGGTGGTAATGGTTTTGGTGGTGGTATTATTGGTATTGGTGGTGGTGGTATTGGTACTTGTGATATTGGTGTGGTGGTGATATTGATGGTGGTATTGGTGGTGTTATTGGTGGTGGTATTGGTGCTGGTGGTATTGGTGGTGGTGGAATTGGTGGTGGTGGTATTGGTGGTGGTGGTATTGGTGGTTGTGGTATTGGTATTGGTGGTGGTGGTTTTGGTGGTGGTGGTTTTGGTGGTATTGATGGTGGTGGTATTAGTGAT
This sequence comes from Calotriton arnoldi, assembly GCA_963921515.1. Taxonomy (NCBI): domain Eukaryota; kingdom Metazoa; phylum Chordata; class Amphibia; order Caudata; family Salamandridae; genus Calotriton; species Calotriton arnoldi. Next base: position 32,278 of record CAWUFW010021567.1, read on the forward strand.
GGTGGTATTGGTGGTAGTGTTGGTGGCAGTGGTGGTAGTGGTATTGGTGGTGGTATTGGTGGTATTGGTGTTGGTGATGGTGGTATTGGTGGTAGTTGTATTGGTGGTGATGGTATTGGTGGAGGTTGTGGTATTGGTTGTGGAAGTATTGGTGAAGGTGGTGGTATTGGTGGTGGTAATATTGGTGGTGGTGGTGGTATTAGTGGTGGTGGTATTGGTGGTATTTGTAATGGTATTGGTGGTGGTGGTATTTGTGGCTGTATTGGTGGTATTGGCGGTGGTATAGGTGGTATTGGTGGTGGTAGTATTGGTGGTGGTGGTGGAATTGGTGGTGTTATTGGTGGTGATGGTATTGGTGGTGGTGGTGGAATTGGTGGTATTGGAGGTATTTTTGGCGGTGGTCATATTGGTGGTGGTGGTAATGGTGGTGGTGGTATCGGTGGTGGTATTGGTGGTGGTGGTGGTATTGGTGGTATTGGTGGTGGTATTGGTGGTATTGGTGGTGATGGTCATATTGGTGGTGGTATTGGTGGTGGTGGTGGTATTGGTGGTGGTGGTATTGGTGGTGGTGGTAGTATTGGTGGTATTGGTGGTGGGGGTATTGGTTGTGGTGGTGATGGTAGAATTGGTGGTGGTGGTATTGTTGGTGGTCGTATTGGCTTTGGTTGTATTGGTGGTGGTTTTGGTGGCGGTGGTATTGGTGGTGGTGGTGGTTTTGGCACAGGGGGTATTGGTGGTGGTGGTATTGGTATTGGTGGTGGTGGTATTGGTGGTGGTAGTATTGGTGGTGGTGGTATTGGTGGTGGTGGTGGTTTTGGTGGTGGTATTGGTGGTGAGGGTGGTGGTGGTATTGGTGGTGGTATTGGTGGTGATGGTGGTGTATTGCTGGTGGTATTGGTGGTGGTGGTATTGGTGGTGGTGGTATTCGTATTAGTGGTATTGGTGGTGATATTGGTGGTGGTGGTATTGGTGGTGGTGGTCTTGGTGGTATTTGTATTGGTGGTGGTGGTGGTATTGGTTGTATTGGTGGTGGTTGTATGGTGGTGGTGGCGGTAATGGTGATATTGGTGGTAGTGGTGGTGATATTGGTGGTTGTGGTGGTATTGGTGGTGTATTGGTGGTGGTGGTGGTATTAGTATTGGTGGTATTGTTGGTGGTATTGGTGGTGGTATTGCCTTTGGTGGTATTGGTGGTGGTGGTGGTATTGGTAGTATTGGTGATGAGGGTGGTATTGGTAGAGGTGATATTGGTGGTGGTGGTATTAGTATTGGTGGTGGTGGTGGTATTGGTGGTAGTATTGGTGGTGGTGGTATTGGTGGTAGTATTGGTGGTTTGTGGTGTTGGTGGTGGTCGTAATGGTGGTGGTATTGGTGGTGTTGGTAGTGCTGATGGTGGTTTTGGTGTTGGTGGTGGTATTGGTGGCAGTGGTATTGGTGGTGGTCGTGGTATTGGTGGTATTGGTGGTGGTGGTGGTATTGGTGGTGGTGGTATTGGTGGTGGTTGTGGTATTGGTGGTGGTGGTGGTATTGGAGGTGGTATTGCTGGTGGTGGTAGTGGTGGTGATGTTGGTATTGGTAGTGGGATAGATGGTATTGGTGGTGGTATTGGTGGTAGTGGTATTGGTGGTGGTGTTAGTATTGGTGGGGTGGGTATCAGTGGTGGTGGTGGTGGTATTGCTGGTATTGGTGGTGGTGGTATTGGTGGTGGTGGTGGATTTGGTGGTGGTATTGGTAGTGGTATTGGTATTGGTGGTGGTATTGGTATTATTGGTGGTGGTTTTGGTGGTGGTGGTATTTGTGGTGGTGGTGGTATTGGTGTTGGTGGTATTGGTGGTGTTGGTGGTATTGGTGGTGGTACTGGTGGTGGTATTGGTGGTGGAATTACAGGTGGTGGTATTAGTGGTGTTGGCGGTGGTGGTATTGGTGGTGGTGGTGGTATTGGTGGTATTGGTGGTGGTGGGGGTATTGGTGGTGGTATTGGTGGTGTTGGTGGTGGTGGTATTTGTGGTGGTGGTATTGGTAGTATTGGTGGTGGTGGTGGTATTGGTGGTGGTGGGGGTATTGGTGGTGGTATTGGTGGTGGTGGTATTGGTGGTGGTGGTATTGATGGTGGTGGTATTGGTGGTGGGGGTGGTATTGGTGGTGGTGGTGGTATTGGTGGTGGTATTGGTGGTGGTGGTATTGGTGGTATTTGGAATGGTATTGGTGGTGGTGGTATTGGTGGTGGTATTGGAGGTATTGGTGGTGGTGTTGGTGGTAGTATCGGTGGTATTGGTGTTATTGGTGGTGGTGGTGGTGCTATTGGTTGTGGTGGTGGTATTGCTGGTGGTGGTATTGGTGGTATTGGTGGTGGTGGTTTTTGTATTGGTGGTGGTGGTATAGGTGGTATTGGTGGTAGTGGTATTGGTGGTGGCGGTGATATTGGTTGTGGTGGTATTGGTGGTGGTGCTATTGGTGGTGGTGCTATTGGTGGTATTGGTGGTGGTGGTATTGGTGTTGGTGGTGGTGGTATTGGTATTGGTGGTGGTGGTATTGATATTGGTGGTTGTGATATTGGTGATGGTATTGGTGGTGGTGGTATTGGTGGTGAGGTGGTATTGGCGGTGGTGGTATTGGTATTGATGGTGGTATTGGTGGTACTGGTGGTGGTATTGGTGCTGGTGGTATTGGTGGTGGTGGTGGTATTGGTGGTATTGGTGGTAGTGGTAGTGGTGGTATTGGTGGTGGTGGTGGTGGTGGTATTGGTGGTGGTGTTATTGGTACTGGTGGTGGTCGTGGTGGTATTGGTATTGGTGGTGGTGGTATTGGTGGTGGTATTGGTGGTGGTGGTATTGGTATTGGCGGTGGTATTGGTGGTGGTAGTATTGGTGGTGGTATTGGTGGTATTGGTGGTATTGGTGGTGGTAGTGGTATTGGTGGTGGTATTGGTTGTGGTGGTGGTATTGGTATTGGCAGTGGTATTGGTGGTGGTATTGGTAGTGTGTGGAATTGGTGGTGATGGTGGTATTGGTGGTGGTGATGGTATTGGTGGTGGTGATATTACTGGTGGTGGTGGTATTGGTGGGGGTGGTATTGGTGGTGGTGGTATTGGTATTGGTGGTACTGGAGGTGGTGGTATTGGTGGTGGTGGCATTGGTATTGGTGGTGATGGTATTGGTGGTGGTGGTATTGGTATTCGTGGTGGTGGTATTGTTGGTGGTGGTATTGGCGGTGGTGGTATTGGTGATGGTGGAATTGTTGGTGGCGGTATTGGTGGTGGTGGTATTGGTGGTGGTGGTATTGGTATTGGTGGTGGTGGTATTGGTGGTGGTGGTATTGGTGGTGCTATTGGTGGTGGTATTAGTGGTATTGGTGTTGGCGGTGGTGGTGGTGGTGGTGATGATATTGGTGGTGGTGATATTCGTGGTGGTGGTGGTATTGGTGGTGGTAGTATTGGTGGTGGTGGTGGTATTGGTGGTAGTGGTATTGGTGGTGGTAGTATTGGTGGTGGTATTGGTGGTGGTATTGGTGATGATGGTATTGGTGGTAGTTGTGGTATTGGTGGTGGTGGTGATATTGGTGGTGGTGGTATTATTGGTGGTGGTGGTATTATTGGTGGTGGTGGTATTGGTGGTGGTGGTATTGATGTTGGTGGTATTGGTGGTTGTGGTGGTTGTGGTGGTGTTGGTGGTGGTATTTGTGGCTGTATTGGTGGTATTGGCAGTGGTATAGGTGGAATTGGTGGTGGTAGTATTGGTGGTGGTGGTGGAATTGGTGGTGGTATTGGTGGTGATGGTATTGGTATTGGTGGTGGTGGTATTGATGGTGGTGGTATTAGTGGTATTGGTGGTGGTGGTATTGGCGGTGGTAATGGTGGTGGTGGTAATGGTGGTGGTGGTATTGGTGGTGGTATTGGTGGTGGTGGTATCGGTGGTATTGGTGGTGGTACTGGTGGTATTGGTGGTGATGGTCATATTGGTGGTGGTATTGGTGGTGGTGGTGGTATTGGTGGTGGTGGTATTGGTGGTGGTGGTGGTAGTATTGGTGGTATTGGTGGTGGGGGTATTGGTGGTGGTGGTGATGGTGGAATTGGTGGTGGTGGTATTGTTGGTGGTCATATTGGCTTTGGTGGTATTGGTGGTGGTTTTGGTGGCGGTGGTATTGGTGGTGGTTTTGGCAGAGGGGGTATTGGTGGTGGTGGTATTGGTATTGGTGGTGATGGTATTGGTGGTGGTAGTATTGGTGGTGGTGGTGGTATTGGTGGTGGTTTTGGTGGTGGTATTGGTGGTGAGGGTGGTGGTGGTTGTATTGGTGGTGGTATTGGTGGTGATGGTGGTGTATTGCTGGTGGTATTGGTGGTGGTGGTATTGGTGGTGGTGGTATTCGTATTAGTGGTATTGGTGGTGATATTGGTGGTGGTGGTATTGGTGTGTGGTGGTCTTGGTGGTATTTGTATTGGTGGTGGTGGTGGTATTGGTATTGGTTGTATTGGTGGTGGTTGTATGGTGGTGGTGGTATTGGTGATAATGGTGGTAGTGGTGGTGATATTGGTGGTTGTGGTTGTATTGGTGGTGGTGGTGGTATTAGTATTGGTGGTATTGTTGGTGGTATTGGTGGTGGTATTGCCTTTGGTGGTATTGGTGGTGGTGGTGGTATTGGTGGTGGTGGTATTGGTAGTATTGGTGATGAGGGTGGTATTGGTAGAGGTGATATTGGTGGTGGTGGTATTAGTATTGGTGGTGGTGGTATTGGTGGTGGTCATAATGGTGGTGGTATTGGTGGTGTTGGTAGTGCTGATGGTGGTATTGGTGTTGGTGGTGGTATTGGTGGCAGTGGTATTGGTGGTGGTCGTGGTATTGGTGGTATTGGTGGTGGTGGTGGTATTGGTGGTGTTATTGGTGTTGGTGGTATTGGTGATGGTTGTGGTATTGGTGGTGGTGGTGGTATTGGAGGTGGTATTGCTGGTGGTGGTAGTGGTGGTGATGTTGGTATTGGTAGTGGGATAGATGGTATTGATGGTGGTATTGGTGGTAGTGGTATTGGTGGTGGTGGTAGTATTGGTGGGGTGGGTATCAGTGGTGGTGGTGGTATTGCTGGTATTGGTGGTGGTGGTATTGGTGGTGGTGGTGGATTTGGTGGAGGTATTGGTAGTGGTATTGGTATTGGTGGTGGTATTGGTATTATTGGTGGTGGTTTTGGTGGTGGTGGTATTTGTGGTGGTGGTGGTATTGGTGTTGGTGGTATTGGTGGTGTTGGTGGTATTGGTGGTGGTACTGGTGGTGGTATTGGTGGTGGTATTGGTGGTGGAATTGCAGGTGGTGGTATTAGTGGTATTGGCGGTGGTGGTATTGGTGGTATTGGTGGTGGTGGGGGTATTGGTGGTGGTATTGGTGGTGGTGGTATTGGTGGTGGTGGTATTGGTGGTGGGGGTGGTATTGGTGGTGGTATTGGTGGTATTTGGAATGGTATTGGTGGTGGTGGTATTGGTGGTGGTATTGGTGGTATTGGTGGTGGTGTTGGTGGTGGTATCGGTGGTATCGGTGGTATTGGTGTTATTGGTGGTGGTGGTGGTGGTGCTATTGGTTGTGGTGGTGGTATTGCTGGTGGTGGTATTGGTGGTATTGGTGGTGGTGGTTTTGGTATTGGTGGTGGTGGTATAGGTGGTATTGGTGGTAGTGGTATTGGTGGTGGCGGTGATATTGGTTGTGGTGGTATTGTTGGTGGTATTGGTGGTGGTGCTATTGGTGGTATTGGTGGTGGTGGTGGTATTGGTGTTGGTGGTGGTGGTATTGGTATTGGTGGTGGTGGTATTGGTATTGGTGGTTGTGATATTGGTGATGGTATTGGTGGTGGTGGTATTGGTGGTGAGGTGGTATTGGCGGTGGTGGTATTGTTATTGATGGTGGTATTGGTGGTACTGGTGGTGGTATTGGTGCTGGTGGTATTGTTGGTATTGGTGGTGATGGTGGTATTGGTGGTGGTGGTATTGGTGGTATTGGTGGTAGTGGTGGTATTGGTGGTGGTGGTGGTATTGGTGGTGGTGTTATTGGTACTGGTGGTGGACGTGGTGGTATTAGTATTGGTGGTGGTGGTATTGGTGGTATTGGTGGTGGTGGTATTGGTAGTGGTGGTATTGGTATTGGCGGTGGTATTGGTGGTGGTATTGGTGGTATTGGTGGTATTGGTGGTGGTAGTGGTATTGGTGGTGGTATTGGTTGTGGTGGTGGTATTGGTATTGGCAGTGGTATTGGTGGTGGCATTGGTAGTGTGTGGAATTGGTGGTGATGGTGGTATTGGTGGTGGTGATATTACTGCTGGTGGTGGTATTGGTGGTGGTATTGGTGGTGGTGGTATTGGTATTGGTGGTACTGGAGGTGGTGGTATTGGTGGTGGTGGCATTGGTATTGGTGGTGATGGTATTGGTGGTGGTGGTATTGGTATTCGTGGTGGTGGTATTGCTGGTGGTGGTATTGGTGGTGGTATTTGTGGTGGTATTGGTGGTGGTGGTGGTATAGGCGGTGGTGGTATTGGTGATGGTGGAATTGGTGGTGGTGGTATTGGTGGTGGTGGTATTGGTGGTGGTGGTATTGGTATTGGTGGTGGTGGTATTGGTGGTGGTGGTATTGGTGGTGGTATTGGTGGTATTGGTGTTGGCGGTGGTGGTGGTGATGATATTGGTGGTGGTGATATTCGTGGTGGTGGTGGTATTGGTGGTGGTAGTATTGGTGGTGGTGGTGGTATTGGTGGTAGTGGTATTGGTGGTGGTCGTATTGGTGGTGGTATTGGTGGTGGTATTGGTTATGATGGTATTGGTGATAGTTGTGGTATTGGTGGTGGTGGTGATATTGGTGGTGGTGGTATTATTGGTGCTGGTGGTATTGGTGGTGGTGGTATTGCGTTGGTGGTATTGATGTTGCTGGTATTGGTGGTTGTGGTGGTATTGGTGGTGGTATTGGTGGTATTTGGAATTGTATTGCTGGTGGTGGTATTGGTGGTGGTATTGGAGATATTGGTGGTATTGGCAGTGGTATTGGTGGTGGTGGTGTTGGTGTTGGTGGTTTGGTGGTATAGGTATTGGTGTTATTGGTTATGGTGGTTTTGGTGGTAGCGGTGGTATTGGAGGTGGTATTGCTGGTGGTGGTAGTGGTGGTGATGTTGGTATTGGTAGTGGGATAGATGGTATTGATGGTGGTATTGGTGGTAGTGGTATTGGTGGTGGTGGTAGTATTGGTGGGGTGGGTATCAGTGGTGGTGGTGGTATTGCTGGTATTGGTGGTGGTGGTATTGGTGGTGGTGGTGGATTTGGTGGAGGTATTGGTAGTGGTATTGGTATTGGTGGTGGTATTGGTATTATTGGTGGTGGTTTTGGTGGTGGTGGTATTTGTGGTGGTGGTGGTATTGGTGTTGGTGGTATTGGTGGTGTTGGTGGTATTGGTGGTGGTACTGGTGGTGGTATTGGTGGTGGTATTGGTGGTGGAATTGCAGGTGGTGGTATTAGTGGTATTGGCGGTGGTGGTATTGGTGGTATTGGTGGTGGTGGGGGTATTGGTGGTGGTATTGGTGGTGGTGGTATTGGTGGTGGTGGTATTGGTGGTGGGGGTGGTATTGGTGGTGGTATTGGTGGTATTTGGAATGGTATTGGTGGTGGTGGTATTGGTGGTGGTATTGGTGGTATTGGTGGTGGTGTTGGTGGTGGTATCGGTGGTATCGGTGGTATTGGTGTTATTGGTGGTGGTGGTGGTGGTGCTATTGGTTGTGGTGGTGGTATTGCTGGTGGTGGTATTGGTGGTATTGGTGGTGGTGGTTTTTGTATTGGTGGTGGTGGTATAGGTGGTATTGGTGGTAGTGGTATTGGTGGTGGTGGTGATATTGGTTGTGGTGGTATTGTTGGTGGTATTGGTGGTGGTGCTATTGGTGGTATTGGTGGTGGTGGTGGTATTGGTGTTGGTGGTGGTGGTATTGGTATTGGTGGTGGTGGTATTGGTATTGGTGGTTGTGATATTGGTTATGGTATTGGTGGTGGTGGTATTGGTGGTGAGGTGGTATTGGCGGTGGTGGTATTGTTATTGATGGTGGTATTGGTGGTACTGGTGGTGGTATTGGTGCTGGTGGTATTGTTGGTATTGGTGGTGATGGTGGTATTGGTGGTGGTGGTATTGGTGGTATTGGTGGTAGTGGTGGTATTGGTGGTGGAGTTATTGGTACTGGTGGTGGACGTGGTGGTATTAGTATTGGTGGTGGTGGTATTGGTGGTATTGGTGGTGGTGGTATTGGTAGTGGTGGTATTGGTATTGGCGGTGGTATTGGTGGTGGTAGTATTGGTGGTGGTATTGGTGGTATTGGTGGTATTGGTGGTGGTAGTGGTATTGGTGGTGGTATTGGTTGTGGTGGTGGTATTGGTATTGGCAGTGGTATTGGTGGTGGTATTGGTAGTGTGTGGAATTGGTGATGATGGTGGTATTGGTGGTGGTGATATTACTGCTGGTGGTGGTATTGGTGGTGGTATTGGTGGTGGTGGTATTGGTATTGGTGGTCCTGGAGGTGGTGGTATTGGTGGTGGTGGCATTGGTATTGGTGGTGATGGTATTGGTGGTGGTGGTATTGGTATTCGTGGTGGTGGTATTGCTGGTGGTGGTATTGGTGGTGGTATTTGTGGTGGTATTGGTGGTGGTGGTGGTATTGGCGGTGGTGGTATTGGTGATGGTGGAATTGGTGGTGGCGGTATTGGTGGTGGTGGTATTGGTGGTGGTGGTATTGGTATTGGTGGTGGTGGTATTGGTGGTGGTGGTATTGGTGGTGGTATTGGTGGTATTGGTGTTGGCGGTGGTGGTGGTGATGATATTGGTGGTGGTGATATTCGTGGTGGTGGTGGTATTGGTGGTGGTAGTATTGGTGGTGGTGGTGGTATTGGTGGTAGTGGTATTGGTGGTGGTCGTATTGGTGGTGGTATTGGTGGTGGTATTGGTTATGATGGTATTGGTGATAGTTGTGGTATTGGTGGTGGTGGTGATATTGGTGGTGGTGGTATTATTGGTGCTGGTGGTATTGGTGGTGGTGGTATTGCGTTGGTGGTATTGATGTTGCTGGTATTGGTGGTTGTGGTGGTATTGGTGGTGGTATTGGTGGTATTTGGAATTGTATTGCTGGTGGTGGTATTGGTGGTGGTATTGGAGATATTGGTGGTATTGGCAGTGGTATTGGTGGTGGTGGTGTTGGTGTTGGTGGTTTGGTGGTATAGGTATTGGTGTTATTGGTTATGGTGGTTTTGGTGGTAGCGGTGGTATTGGTTGTGGTGGTGGTATTTGTTGTAATATTGGTGGTGGTGCAATTGGTGGTGGTGGTGGGATTGGTATTGGTGGTGGTGGTATAGGCGGAATTGGTGGTGGTGATGGTATTGGTGGTGGTGGCGATATTGGTTGTGGTGCTATTGGTGGTGCTATTGGTGGTGGTGGTATTGGTGGTGGTGATATTGGTATTGGTGGTATTGGTGGTGGTGGTATTGGTGGTAATGGTGTTGGTTGTGGTGGTATTGGTGGTGGTGGTATAGGTGGTATTGGTATTCTTGGTTGTGATATTGGTGGTGGTGGTGATATTGGTGTTGGTATTGGTGGTGGGATTGGTGGTATTGGTAATGGTGGTGGTGGTATTGGTAGTGGTTTTTGGTGGTGGTGGTATTGGTGGTATTGGTGGTATTGGTGGTGAGGTGGTATTGGCATTGGTGGTGGTATTGGTGGTGGTGGTATTGGAGGTAGTGGTGGTGGTATTGGTATTGGTAGTGGTATTGGTGTTATTGGTGGTGATGGTGGTATTGGTGGTGGTGGTGGTGGTGGTGGTATTGGTGGTGGTGGTATTGGTGATGGTAGTGGTGGTGGTGGTATTGGTTGTGGTGGTGGTATTGGTGGTGGTGGTATTGGTACTGGTGGTGGTATTGATGGTGGTGGTTTTGGTGGTTCTGGTGGTGGTGGTATTGGTAGTGGTGGTATTGGTGGTGGTATTGGTGGTGGTAGTGGTATTGGTGGTGGTGGTATTGGTGGTGATGGTGGTATTGTTGGTGGTGATTCTATTGGTGGTGGTGGTATTGGTGGTATTGGTGGTGGTATTAGTGGTGGTGGTATTGGTGGTATCTGATGGTGGTATTGGTGGTAGTTGTGGTATTGGTGGTGGTGGTATTGGTGGTGGTGGTGGTATTGGTGTTGGTATTGGTGGTGATATTGGTGGTGGTATTGGTATTGGTGGTGGTGGTATTGGTGGTGGTATTGGTGGTATTGGTGGTGGTATTGGTGGTGGTAGTATTGGTGGTGGTATTGGTGGTAGTGGTATTGGTGGTGGTGGTATTGGTGGTGGTATTGGTATTGGTGGTGTTGGTATTGGTATTAGTATTGACAGTGGTATAAAAGAAATATGAAATACCAGCATTTGTAAGCGCACAGCTACCTCTGGAAAGGTGTCCCAGCCCTGGGGGCCGTCGGGAAGATTAAGAGAGCTGTTGCCCAGAGTCACATGGTGCTGGGATAACCTGCCACCAGCGCACAGGGGATCTAACCGTGAACCCCGTGGTCTGGCGACAGGCACCATGGCCGCTGCACCATACCTCTACCACATATTGGTATTGGAGGTAGTGGTATTGGCCGTGGTAGTGGTGGTGGTGGTATTGGTGCTGGTGATCTTGGTGGTAGTGGAATTGGTGGTGGTGGTATTCGTGGTGGTGGTATTGGTATTGGTGGTGGTGGTATTGATGGTGGTGGTATTGGTGGTGGTGGTATTGGGGGTGGTGATATTGGTGGTGGTATTGGTATTGGTGGTGGTGGTATTGGTGGTGGTATTGGTGGTGGTATTGGTGGTGGCAGTGGTGGCACTGGTGGTGGTGATGGTATTGGTCGTGGTGATATTCGTGTTGGTGGTGGTATTGGTGGTGGTAGTATTGGTGGTGGTATTGGTGGTAGTGGTATTGGTGGTGGTGATATTCATGGTGGTGGTATTGGTGGTGGTTGTGGTATTGGTGGTGGTGGTATTGGTGGTGGTGGTGGTATTGGTGTTGGTATTGGTGGTGGGATTGGTGGTAGTGGTAATGGTGGTGGTGGTATTGGTGGTGGTGGTATTGGTGGTGGTGGTATTGGTGGTGGTATTGGTGGTGTTGGTGGTGGTGATGAAATTGGTGGTGATGATATTCGTGGTGGTGGTGGTATTGGTAGTGGTATTGGTGGTAGTGGTATTGGTGGTATTGGTGGTGGTGGTATTGGTGGTGGTATTGGTGGTGGTGGTATTGGTTGTGGTAGTATTGGTTGTGGTGGTGGAATTGGTGGTGGTGGTATTGGTGGTGGTGGTATTGGTGATGGTGGTATTGGTGGTATTTGTAATGGTATTGCTGGTGGTGGTATTGGTGGTGGTATTGGTGGTATTGGCAGTGGTAGTGGTGGTGTTGGTGGTGGTGGTATTGGTGGTATTGGTGTTATTGGTGATGGTGGTTTTGGTGGTGGTATTGGTTGTAATATTCGTGTTGGTGGTGGTATTGGTGGTGGTAGTATTGGTGGTGGTATTGGTGGTAGTGGTATTGGTGGTGGTGGTATTGGTGGTGGTATTGGTATTGGTGGTGTTGGTATTGGTATTAGTATTGACAGTGGTATAAAAAGAAATATGAAATACCAGCATTTGTAAAGCGCACAGCTACCTCTGGAAAGGTGTCCCAGCGCTCGGGCCGTCGGGAAGATTAAGAGAGCTGTTGCCCAGAGTCACATGGTGCTGGGATAACCTGCCACCAGCGCACAGGGGATCTAACCGTGAACCCCGTGGTCTGGCGACAGGCACCATGGCCGCTGCACCATACCTCTACCACATATTGGTATTGGAGGTAGTGGTATTGGCCGTGGTAGTGGTGGTGGTGGTATTGGTGCTGGTGATCTTGGTGGTGGTGGAATTGGTGGTGGTGGTATTCGTGGTGGTGGTATTGGTATTGGTGGTGGTGGTATTGATGGTGGTGGTATTGGTGGTATTGGTGGTGGTGGTATTGGGGGGGTGATATTGGTGGTGGTATTGGTATTGGTGGTGGTGGTATTGGTGGTGGTATTGGTGGTGGTATTGGTGGTGGCAGTGGTGCTGGTGGTATTGGTGGTGGTAGTATTGGTGGTGGTATTGGTGGTATTGGTGGTGGTGATATTCATGGTGGTGGTATTGGTGGTGGTTGTGGTATTGGTGGTGGTGGTATTGGTGGTGGTGGTGGTATTGGTGGTGGGATTGGTGGTAGTGGTAATGGTGGTAGTGGTATTGGTGGTGGTGGTATTGGTGGTCGTATTGGTGGTGGTGGTATTGGTGGTGGTGGTATTGGTGGTGGTATTGGTGGTGTTGGTGGTGGTGATGAAATTGGTGGTGATGATATTCGTGGTGGTGGTGGTATTGGTAGTGGTGGTGGTATTGGTGGTAGTGGTATTGGTGGTATTGGTGGTGGTGGTATTGGTGGTGGTATTGGTGGTGGTGGTATTGGTTGTGGTTGTGGTGGTATTGGTTGTGGTGGTGGAATTGGTGGTGGTGGTATTGGTGGTGGTGGTATTGGTGATGGTGGTATTTATAATGGTATTGCTGGTGGTGGTATTGGTGGTGGTATTGGTGGTATTGGCAGTGGTATTGGTAGTGGTGGTGTTGGTGGTGGTGGTATTGGTATTGGTGTTATTGGTGATGGTGGTTTTGGTGGTGGTATTGGTTGTAATATTGGTGGTGGTGGTATTGGTGGTGATGGTGGCATTGGTATTGGTGGTGGTGGTATAGGTGGTATTGGTGGTGGTAATGGTATTGGTGGTGGTGGTGATATTGGTTGTGGTGCTATTGGTGGTGGTGGTATTGGTGGTGGTGGTATTGGTATTGGTGGTATTGGTGGTGGTGGTATTGGTGGTAATGGTGTTGGTGGTGGTGGTATTGGTATTGGTGGTTGTGATATTGGAGGTGGTGGTGATATTGGTGGTGGGATTGGTGGTGGGATTGGTGGTGGTGGTATTGGTGGTGGTGGTATTCGTGGTGGTATTTGGTGGTGGTGGTGGTATTGGCAGTGCTGGTGGTATTGGTGGTGGTGGTATTGGTGGTAGTGGTGGTATTGGTGGTATTGGTATTTGTAGTGGTATTGGTGTTATTGGTGGTATTGGTGGTGGTGTTATTGGTATTGGTGATGGTATTGGTGGTACTGGCGGTGGTATTGGTGGTATTGTGGTGGTGGTATTGGCGTTATTGGTGGTGATGGTGGTATTGGTGGTGGTGGTGGTATTGGTGGTGGTGGTATTGGTGATGGTAGTGGTGGTGGTGGTATTGGTGGTGGTTGTGGTATTGGTGGTGGTGGTATTGGTACTGGTGGTGGTATTGATGGTGGTGGTATTGGTGGTTTTGGTGGTGGTGGTATTGGTAGTGGTGGTATTGGTGGGTGTGGTATTGGTGGTGGTGGTATTGGTCGTGGTGGTGGTATTGGTATTGGCAGTGGTATTGGTGGTGGTGGTGGTATTGGTGGTTGTGGAATTGGTGGTGATGGTGGTATTGTTGGTGGTGATTCTATTGGTGGTGGTGGTATTGGTGGTATTGGTGGTGGTATTGGTGGTGGTGGTATTGGTGGTGGTGGCATTGGTATTGGTGGTGGTGGTATTGGTGGTGGTATTGGTGGCATTGGTGGTGGTGGTATTGATGGCGGTGGTATTGGTGGTATTGGTGATGGTGGTATTGGGGGTGGTGGTATTGGGGGTGGTATTGGTATTGGTGGTGGTGGTATTGGTGGTGGTATTGGTGGCATTGGTGGTGGTAGTGGTGGTGGTGATGGTATTGGTGGTGGTGATATTCGTGGCGGTGGTGGTATTGTTCGTGGTAGTATTGTTGGTGGTATTGGTGGTAGTGGTATTGGTGGTGGTGGTATTGGTGGTGGTTGTGGTATTGGGGGTGGTGGTATTGGGGGTGGTAGTATTGGTGGTGGTATTGGTGGTAGTGGTATTGGTGGTATTGGTGGTGGTGGTATTCGTGGTGGTATTGGTGGTTCTGGTGGTGGTGGTATTGGTAGTGGTGGTATTGGTGGTGGTATTGGTGGTGGTGGTATTGGTGGTGATGGTGGTATTGTTGGTGGTGATTCTATTGGTGGTGGTGGTATTAGTGGTGGTGGTATTGGTGGTATCTGAGGTGGTGGTATTGGTGGTGGTGGCATTGGTAATGGTGGTGGTGGTATTGGTGGTGGTGGTGGTGGTATTGGTATTGGTGGTGGTATTGGTATTGGTGGTGTTGGTATTAGTATTAGTATTGACAGTGGTATAAAAAGAAATATGAAATACCAACATTTGTAAAGCGCACAGCTACCTCTGGAAAGGTGTCCCAGCGCTGGGGGCCATCGGGAAGATTAAGAGAGCTGTTGCCCAGAGTCACATGGTGCTGGGATAACCTGCCACCAGCGCACAGGGGATCTAACCATGAACCCCGTGGTCTGGCGTCAGGCAACCTGGCCAATGCACCATACCTCTTCCACATATTGGTATTGGAGGTAGTGGTATTGGCCGTGGTAGTGGTGGTGGTGGTATTGGTGCTGGTGATCTTGGTGGTGGTGGAATTGGTGGTGGTGGTGGTATTCGTGGTGGTGGTATTGGTATTGGTGGTGGTGGTATTGGGGGTGGTGGTATTGGTGGTGGTATTGGTATTGGTGGTGGTGGTATTGGTGGTGGTATTGGTGGTGGTATTGGTGGTATTGGTGGTGGCAGTGGTGGTGGTGATGGTATTGGTGGTGGTGATATTCGTGTTGGTGGTGGTATTGGTGGTGGTAGTATTGGTGGTGGTATTGGTGGTAGTGGTATTGGTGGTGGTGATATTCGTGGTGGTGGTATTGGTGGTGGTTGTGGTATTGGTGGTGGTGGTATTGGTGGTGGTGGTGGTATTGGTGTTGGTATTGGTGGTGGGATTGGTGGTAGTGGTAATGGTGGTGGTGGTATTGGCGGTGGTGGTATTGGTGGTGGTGGTGATGAAATTGGTGGTGATGATATTCGTGGTGGTGGTATTGGTAGTGGTGGTGGTATTGGTGGTAGTGGTATTGGTGGTATTGGTAGTGGTGGTATTGGTGGTGGTATTGGTGGTGGTGGTATTGGTTGTGGTTGTGGTGGTATTGGTTGTGGTTGTGGTGGTGGAATTGGTGGTGGTGGTATTGGTGGTGGTGGTGGTATTGGTGATGGTGGTATTGGTGGTATTTGTAATGGTATTGCTGCTGGTGGTATTGATGGTGGTATTGGTGGTATTGGTGGTATTGGCAGTGGTATTGGTAGTGGTGGTGTTGGTGGTGGTGGTATTGGTATTGGTGTTATTGGTGATGGTGGTTTTGGTGGTGGTGGTGGTATTGGTTGTGGTGGTATTGGTTGTAATATTTATGGTGGTGGTATTGGTGGTGATGGTGGGATTGGTATTGGTGGTGGTGGTATAGGTGGTATTGGTGGTGGTAATGGTATTGGTGGTGGTGGTGGTGATATTGGTTGCGGTGCTATTGGTGGTGCTATTGGTGGTGGTATTGGTGGTGGTGGTATTGGTGGTATTGGTGGTGGTGGTATTGGTGGTAATGGTGTTGGTGGTGGTGGTATTGGTATTGGTGGTTGTGATATTGGAGGTGGTGGTGATATTGGTGGTGGGATTGGTGGTGGTATTGGTGGTGGTGGTATTGGTGGTGGTGGTATTGGTGGTGGTATTTGGTGGTGGTATTGGCAGTGGTGGTGGTATTGGTGGTAGTGGTGATATTGGTGGTGGTGGTATTGGTAGTGGTATTGGTGTTATTGGTGGTAGTGGTGGTATTGGTGGTGGTGTTATTGGTATTGGTGGTGGTATTGGTGGTACTGGCGGTGGTATTGGTGGTATTGTGGTGGTGGTATTGGTGTTATTGGTGTTGATGGTGGTATTGGTGGTGGTGGTGGTATTGGTGGTATTGGTGATGGTAGTGGTATTGGTGGTGGTGGTATTGGTACTGGTGGTGGTATTGATGGTGGTGGTATTGGTGGTTTTGGTGGTGGTGGTATTGGTAGTGGTGGTATTGGTGGTGGTGGTATTGGTGGTGGTAGTGGTATTGGTGGTGGTGGTATTGGTCATGGTGGTGGTATTGGTATTGGCAGTGGTATTGGTGGTGGTGGTATTGGTGGTTGTGGAATTGGTGGTGATGGTGGTATTGTTGGTGGTGATTCTATTGGTGGTGGTGGTATTGGTGGTATTGGTGGTGGTATTGGTGGTGGTGGTATTAGTGGTGGTGGTGGTATTGGTGGTGGTGGTATTGGTATTATTATTGACAGTGGTATGAAATGAAATATGAAATACCAGCATTTGTAAAGCGCACAGCTACCTCTGGAGAGGTGTCCCAGCGCTGGGGGCCATCAGGAAGATTAAGAGAGCTGTTGCCCAGAGTCACATGGTGCTGGGATAACCTGCCACCAGCGCCGGGGATCGAACCATGAACCCCGTGGTCCGGCGTCAGGCACCCTGGCCGCTGCGCCACACCTCTTGCACATATTGGTATTGGAGGTGGTGGTATTGGCTGTGGTATTGGTGGTGGTGGTATTGGTATTGGTGCTGGTGATCTTGGTGGTGGTGGAATTGGTGGTGGTGGAATTCGTGGTGGTGGTATTGGTATTGGTGGTGGTGGTATTGATGGCGGTGGTATTGGTGGTATTGGTGATGGTGGTATTGGGGGTGGTGGTATGGGTGGTGGTATTGGTATTGGTGGTGGTGGTATTGGTGGTGGCAGTGGTGGTGGTGATGGTATTGGTGGTGGTGATATTCGTGGTGGTGGTGGTATTGTTGGTGGTAGTATTGTTGGTGGTATTGGTGCTAGTGGAATTGGTGGTATTGGTGGTATTGGTAGTGGTATTGGTGGTGGTATTGGTGGTGGTGGTATTGGTGGTGGTTGTGGTATTGGGGGTGGTGGTTTTGGTGGTGGTAGTATTGGTGGAGGTATTGGTGGTAGTGGTATTGGTGGTATTGGTGGTGGTGGTATTCATGGTGGTATTGGTGGTGGTGGTATTGGTGGTGGTGGTGGTATTGGTTGTGGAGGTATTGGTGGTGGTGGTATTGGTGGTGGTGGTGGTATTGGTGGTGGTGTTAGTGGTATTGGTGGTGGTGGTATTCATGGTGGTATTGGTGGTGGTGGTATTGGTGGTGGTGGTGGTATTGGTTGTGGAGGTATTGGTGGTGGTGGTATTGGTGGTGGTATTGGTATTGGTGGTATTGGTGGTTGTGATATTGGTGGTGGTGGTGATATTGGTGGTGGTATTGGTGGAATTGGTGGTGGCGGTATTGATGGTGGTGGTATTGGTGGTGGTGGTATTGGTGATGGTGATATTGGTGGTATTGATGGTGGTGGTAGTGGTGGTGGTATTGGTGGTGGGGGTGGTGGTGATGGTATTGGTGGTGATGATATTCATGGTGGTATTGGTGGTGGTATTGGTGATATTGGCGGTGGTGGTATTGGTGGTGGTGGTATTGGTGATGGTATTGGTGGTGGTGGTATTGGTGGTGGTTGTGGTGGTATTGGTTGTGGTGGTGGTATTGGTGGTGGTGGTATTGGTAATGGTGGTATTGGTATTTGTAATGGTATTGGTGGTGGTGGTGGTGG
Organism: Calotriton arnoldi; assembly: GCA_963921515.1. Classification (NCBI taxonomy): domain Eukaryota; kingdom Metazoa; phylum Chordata; class Amphibia; order Caudata; family Salamandridae; genus Calotriton; species Calotriton arnoldi. The sequence continues at coordinate 49,843 of CAWUFW010021567.1, forward strand.
TATTGGTGGTATTGGCGGTGGTATTGGTGGTGGTGGTATTGGTAATGGTGGTGGTATTGGTATTGGTGGTGGTGGTATTGGTATTTGTATTGACAGTGGTATGAAATGAAATATGAAATTCCAGTATTTGTAAAGCGCACAGCTACCTCTGGAGAGGTGTCCTTGCGCTGGGGGCCATTGGGAAGATTAAGCAAGCTGTTTGCCCAGAGTCACATGGTGCTGGGATAACCTGCCACCAGCACCGGGGATCGAACCATGAACCCCGTGGGCCGGCGTCAGGCACCCTGGCTGCTGCGCCACACCTCTTCCACATATTGGTATTGGAGGTGGTGGTATTGGCCGTGGTATTGGTGGTGGTGGTATTGGTATTGGTGCTGGTGATCTTGGTGGTGGTGGAATTGGTGGTGGCGGTATTCGTGGTGGTGGTATTGGTATTGGTGGTGGTGGTATTGATGGTGGTGGTATTGGTGGTGGTGGTATTGGGGGTGGTGGTATTGGTGGGGGTATTGGTATTGGTGGTGGTGGTATTGGTGGTGGTATTGGTGGTATTGGTGGTGGCGGTGGTATTGGTGGTGGTAGTATTGGTGGTGGTATTGGTGGTAGTGGTTTTGGTGGTGGTGGTATTGGTGGTGGTGGTATTGGTGATGGTGGTAGTGGTGGTGGCTGTGGTATTGGTGGTGGTGGTATTGGTGGTGGTATTGGTGGTATTGGTGGTGGTATTGGTGGTGGTGGTGGTATTGGTGGTGGTGGTATTGGTGGTGGTGGAAGTACTGGTGCTGGTGGTATTGGTGGTGGTGGTGTTGGTACTGGTGGGGGTTATGGTGGTATTGGTGGTATTGGTATTGGTGGTGGTATTGGTATTGGTGGTGGTATTGGTAGTGGTGGCATTGATGGTGGTGGTATTGATGGTGGTGGTATTGGTGGTGGTATTGGTGTTGGTGGTATTGGTATTGGCGGTGGTATTGGTGGTGGTGGTATTGGTTGTAGTGGTATTGGTGGTTTTAGTGGTATTGGTGGTGGTGGTATTGGTGGTGGTGTTTTTGGTATTGGCAGTGGTATTGGTTGTGGTGGTGGTATTGGTGGTGGTGGAATTGGTGGTGATGGTGGTGTTCGTGGTGTTGATGGTATTGGTGGTAGTGATATTGGTGGTGGTATTGGTGGTGTTTGTATTGGTATTGGTGTTATTGGAGGAGGTGTTATTGGTGGTTTTGGCATTGGTATTGGTGGTGGTGGTATTGGTTGTGGTACTGGTATTAGTATTGACGGTGGTATTGGTATTGGAGGTGGTGGTATGGGGCGTGGTATTGGTGGTGGTGGTGGTATTATTGTTTGTGCTGGTGGTATTGGTGGTGGTGGTATTGGTGCTGGTGGTATTGGTGGTGGTGGAATTGGTGGTGGCGGTATTGGTGGTGGTGGTATTGGTGGTGGTGGTATTGGTATTGGTATTGGTGGTGGTGGTGGTATTGGTGGTGGTAGTATTGGTATTGGTGGTGGTGGTAATTGGTGGTGGTATTGGTGGTGGTATTAGTGGTATTGGTGGTGGTGGTGTTCGTGGTGGTGGTATTGGTGGTATTGGTACTGGTGTTATTGGTGGTGGTGGTAGTATTGGTGGTGGTGGTATTGGTGGTGGTGGTATTGGTGGTGTTGGTGGTGGTGTTGGTATTGGTGGTGGTGGTATAGGTGGTATTGGTGGTGGCAGTGATATTGGTTGTGGAGGTGTTGGTGGTGGTATTGGTGGTGGTGGTATTGGTGGTGGTGGTATTGGTGGTGGTATTGGTGGTATTGGTGGTAATGGTGTTGGTGGTATTGGTGGTGTTGGTGGTGGTGGTATTGGTGGTGGTGGTGGTATTGGTATTGGTGGTATTGGTATTGGTGGTGGTGATATTGGTGGTGGTGACTTTGGTGGTGGTATTGGTGGTGGTGGTGTAGGTGGTAGTGGTATTGGTGGTGGTATTTGTTGGTGGTGGTATTGGTGGTGGTGGTATTTGTGGTGGAGTTGGTATTGGCAGTGGTGGTTGTATTTGTGGTGGTGGTGGTATTGGTGGTGGTATTGGTGGTGGTGGTGGTATTGGTGGTGGTGGTATTGGTATTGGTGGTATTGGTGGTATTGGCGGTGGTAGTGGTATTGTTGGTATTGGTGGTGATGGTGATATTGGTGGTGGTGGTATTGGTGATGGTAGTGGTGATGGTGGTATTAGTGGTGGTGGTGGTATTGATGGTGGTGGTATTGGTACTTGTGGTGGTTGTGCTGGTATTGGTGGTATTGGTATTGGTGGTCGTGGTGGTATTGGTGGTGGTGGTGTTGGTGGTATTGGTGGTGGTGGAATTGGTGGTGATGGTGGTATTGGTGGTGGTGATGGTTTTGGTGGTGGTGATATTGGTCATGGTGGTATTGGTGGTGGTATTGGTGGTGATGGTGGTATTCGTGGTGGTGGTGGTATTGGTATTGGAGGTGGTGGTATTGGTGGTGGTGGCATTGGTATTGGTGGTGGTGGTATTGCTGGTATTGGTATTGGTGGTGGTGGTATTGGTGGTGGTGGTATTGGCATTTGTATTGCCTATATATTAACGACTTGGAAAGCAAAATCAGTACCGGTAATATTGATGCCCCATTGATTGAACGCAGGCCTTTGCCTGCGCTCTTATACGCTGATGACTGTGTACTGATGTCCCAAACAGGTGTGGGCCTACAAAGGTTAACTGGCTTTAATGATTACATGAACGGCCTTGGATTAAAAACAAACGTGGCAAAATCGCATGTCATGATAGTGTGCAAGCGACCAATGAAACCTCAATCCTTCTATTTAAAAAAGGAAAAACTCCTCACTGTTCCCACCTTCTCATACCTGGGCATACTTTTTAACCAAAAAACACCTGGACGCATTTATTGGATGCCAGACTTGGCGGGCTTAGTCGCAACATTGAGGCAATTTTTAGATTCACTAGAAAGCTAGGCTCTCGCCCCATTAGAGTGATTGTTGACATTTATAGAGCACGCACTTGCGCAGTTACTCTGTATGGAGCGGGGGTCTGGGGATGTTGCAACTCTAAACCCCTTCAGAATGCTGAAAACACATTCGTGAGAAGGTTGCTGACAGTCCCTAAAAGCACGGCGGCTACTATTTGTCACAAAGAACTAGGCATAATCCCTTTGTTGTTACGCATACAAGCAGCGCCGCTGTTACTGTGGCACAGTATCTGGCGAAAAGAGGATACACTTCTAAATCGAGCTATAGTTATAGACTGTTTGAAGCAGGACAAAGTGAGAAGTATACCGTGGATTGCTTTTATTTATGACTGCCTGGGGAAGTTGGGACTCTCAGATTGCATTAAATGTCCTGAAAATATTGCTAGGATACCCAGAGCTAAGCTGAAAAGAGACTTCCTGATGCTTCTCTGTCAAGCTAGGGATAAACGAGAGCTAGTGAAAAAACGTGTTAGTGAGCATTCATTATTAGTCACCACCCCAGGGACGGAGCCCTACCTCTCGTTCTTTTTAGCCATGCTAAATTATTTTATCTAATCAGGTTCAGGATGGGCATTTCACACTTTTTGGTTTCCTATCCGCTAAATGTATATTGTGACGCTAAACTGGAACCGTGCCCCTGTGACTCCAGGACAAGACAGAGCACCCTGCACTTTATGTTTTTAGGTAACCTCTATGATCATCCTAGACGTTTGTTTTTAAAACCATTGCTTAGATTTTTAAACATAAGGAAATGTAAGGCTGCACTGAATTACCTATTACTCCTAAATGATGAATTTGTTTGTCTAATGCTTTATAAATACATATCGGCTGCTGTCCGGCTCAGGAAGATCGTGAATAAGTGAGAGTTCCATGCATTGTGTGTTTCTGCTAATAATATTTTATGTGAATTGTTTTTATTTAATCCTCTGTCAACTTTTATGGCTTTTAACTAAGTCGAATAAAGTTCCTCTTGACTTGACTTGACGGTGGTATTGGTATTGGAGGTGGTGGTATTGGCTGGGGTATTGGTGCTGGTGGTATTGGTATTGGTTGTGGTGGTATTGGTGGTAGTGGAATTGGCAGGAAGCAGGCAGCAGACAGTCTCCCTCACCTCCCCTAAGCCAATCACAACACTGCAATGGCAGCATTGTGATTGGTGGGGACGGCCCCAGCCAGGCGCCTATGGGGAGGCCATTTCAGCCTACATGGAGAAAATGGCAGAGTGTGCATGACTGGTTTGGTTGGCCCCAGAAGGCTGACCAAACAGTCAGGGCCCACAACATTGGGCTAGCCACTCCTCCCCTGCCCTGTTGCAGGACCGCCCAACCGACCGCCCACCCGACCGCCCACAACCAAACCCTTCTGCTTTCTCGCAGTGCGAGAAGCAGTAACATTATTTATACCATTTTATGTTACTGCTTCTCGCACTGCGAGAAAGTAGTGGGGCGACGCTCCTCCGCCCACATGGAGGAGCCGCCCCTGCAGTACAGTGAGCTAACATGTCTGTTTCCTGATGCATGTTAAGCGTACTTCAAAATGGTGCACGTCTCTCCTCACAGATCTCTGATTCCACCTCATACATGGCGCTGCAGAATCTGATTCTCAACCCTAAAGTCAAACACACTAGTGTGACATCCATTCTTTGTGCATGTCATACCTCTGTGAGTCCATTAAAGGGACGTTTTTTGGGAAGTCTCTGGGACGACCATGATACCTAAGGTTCACCTCAAAATGACGGCCATAATTTCATCCCTACTGTGACACTAGCAGGTCCGTTCTGGCTCAAGGATCTGATTTTCTGCATTTAACAATATGGCAAAGTACTGCTGTTGGCATGTGGAGACAAATTGTGACATATAATGCAAAGAAGTGACAACGAGTGACAAGCAGGAACAAATAGTGGAAGCTAGTAGTGACTAGCATTATCAAGTTGTGGTGTCTGAGAGTTTTCTACAAGTAGCTGAAAACGCTCCACGCATTAAATGCTCTGTCAGTCTGAAGCGTGTCATACTTTTGTGTTTAATTCGTATCTGCCTTTTTGGAGTGGCTACAAGATTGAAAGTATTGCAGAGTTCCTCATGAGCTTTTAATCTGCTTCCTGGCATTATTTCTGAGTCTGCCTAATGTTTCCTAAGTAGTGACAATCATATACCTGGTACATCTACAAGTGCTGAAAATAGCGACAAGCTGAACCAAGTAGTTGCAGGTTACGGTGCCTGCTAATATCAAGCATCAAGTGTCAAATATCAAGTGGCAAAGATCTTGACAAAAATATCAGTGCAGTGTTTGCAACTTCATGAGAAGCAGTCACAAGAGAGTACATTTTGCACAGAAATTAGCGTTTTTGAAATTACCCATCATATCTGATACTGCATACCTTATCCTGCAAGTGATCTCAGGTTGTGGCTGGTGGTGGTACCTGCAAGTGTCTGCAATTGTACCTTTCATCTTTTTTAAACTTGGCTCAAAATCTCTCATGTTTTAATATCTAATGTGGATCTGCTGCATATAGCCCAAAGGTTTAAGTGCATTCACCACAACCCTCCACTTCAGTTATCTCCAACTACCAAGTGTTAAGAGGAATTTCTCCAAAGCTCCCTCTAAGCTCAAGACTGTATGATCATGGCAGACACAAGAAAGAAAGATCACAGAGCTGATCCGTGAATGTACAAAGCTTATAAAAACTCCAAAGAACTAAAACCGGGTCAAAAGAGAACAAAACAAGACCTGCCATCACCAGATTCCTCAGTAATACGGAAACAGGACTTTTCAAATAGAATGGACATTATACTAGCGAAACTTAACGCTCTCCATGCTCTCACTCAGTCAACTAAAGTAAATACTGAGTGCCTTCAATCGGAAAGGGGTGGCCTCAGGCAAGATGTACGTGCATTGACTAACAGACTGGAGGAAGCAGAATCTCTCATCAGCAAAGATGAAGATAAGCAGTGCTCTGTTACAAAATCATCAGAAATAATGTAGCAGAAAATATCCTCTGTGGAAAAAGAAGTATTGGCCTTGGAAGACAGAAACAGGTGAGGCAACCTCTGAATATTTGGATTACCAGAAAAAGACAGAAGACACCAGCAAATTTTGCGTCTCTTACCGCTGACCGGGAGGCACAGCCGACCCTAGAGGGAGGGCGGCTAATCCCCCTGCAGGCGGCAGACAAAGGGTATGGCAGCAACAGGGCATGAAAGTGTGCCAAAGAAAGGGTCAGCAAATGACCAGGGGAGTTTGGGTTCAAAGGACCCAATCAGGAAAGAAAGGCGTGGTCACAAACATGCCCAAATGTCAACCAGGACAATCAGTCCCCAGCTTTGTAGCCAGAGGAAATTGATCCCACCCACCCACACCAGAGAATGCGGGTGTCGCAGCCACAGTGAGACGAGGGGGCAGGGAGTCACGAGGTTTAACAATAAATATCTTCACATAAGGATGTAAAAGAGCAATTGCCCAAACAAGGTCCTTGGGATGCCTCAAGGCAGGGATACTTGAGGGCAGACAAAGGTACAAATGGTCAGTGATGGGCGGAAATGGCACTTGCAGCCCAGGCATGGACACAGGGCCACAAACGCCACACATTCGGTAGCAAGTTGAAGCCTCGAAGCCACAATGCGCTGGACCAAGTGACAGAAGTAGAGGTGTCACAGCAGTTGAAAGCGATTTATGACAACCTTGAAGGGACATCATGAATGCAAGGTTGATGCATGGCAGGATTAGGCAAGGTATGGTTATTAATATGGAATAAAGTATAGGATGTTCACTGTATAACCTGTTATGAGATGACTTGCGTTGTAATCCAAAATAAGCCAGAAATGAGCATGTTGATGACCAATGCCAGCATGACAAATGTGTACCAACTTATGATGTGAATAAACTGCGGCCGTTCTAACGCCACACAGGGCTTGATGTACATAATTGATGGGAAGGAAGGAACGGCGGGAGGGCCCATGAGATGCTCGCACAGCTGGGGGGGGGGTCCTAGAATCATGGATTCCCCAGGTCCTTGAAATTACTTTTGACCATACTTTTGAGATTGAACTGGCCCACAGGATTCCAACACACGTCACCACTATCTCACCAAACAAACCAATGACCCTCGTCTTTAGACATCTAAGGTACCAGCATACCAAAATGATCCTTGACCGTATGGAAAAAAGTTAAACTCTCAGCTGGAAAGAATACAAAATTGGTATCACACAAGACTCTGTAAGTCCTACAGTGGAGCGGAGAAAAAAGTTCCTAGCTCTTCACCAAGATCTCCGTTCCCTAAATATACCTTTCTATTTTATTGGCCCAGCGAAGTTGAGTATCCTCTTTGAAGATTCCCCACTTATCTTTGATGAAACAAAAGATCTGGAAACTTTGGTACTGCAAATAATTGAAAATCAAATGTCACATTGAATACTGGCTCAAACAACACGTCTGCCCCCTATTTGTCAATGAATAGGAAGGTGCTCCTTCCTGCACATAAACATCCCTTCATGGGATTGACCTGTTTAAATGTATGCTGCACACATTAAAACACATAGATACATATAAGATTAGGATATTCGGAACAAATCTCCTTGTCTTTTCAATGTGAAAATCACTGTATTCCTGGGCTCAAGTGCATGAGTGGCCTCCTGCTTATGCTACACTTGTAAATATGTGGCAGTGGCAACATTAATTGAGGGTCCTGTGGAATGTCCACCTCAATACTCAGTGAACAACACTTATACGCAAACAGGAGTATGAAGAGTGCCTCATCCCCAATGCGGTGTTAATCCACGTGAAGTAGCTTAATGCTGCATAGTAAATAATGTGAAGCAACCAGCACCACAGGAAGGTCAGAATAGATAACATAATAGTGGCAATAGGGGCTTATAAATATGACCCTCACTGTTGGCATACATGGCAACAGTTCAAATCAATGAACAACCTAAACATAACATTTATTTATTTATAAAGTTTTATATAGCGCGAACATGATCCCGAAGGATATCAGAGCGCTTTACAATTGGAGAGAAGGAAGGTAATAAATGCAGTACCGGCATCAAATAAGCATACCAAACAGAACAGTTACAAAACAAAAGGGGTCAATAGAGATTAATACAATAACTGGTACATAGCGAGCTAAGAGGGGAGAAAATGATAGGTTAAAGAAGAATAGCACCCAGTGCAGGTCGTAAGGTTGTAAGTCCAATGACTTAGAGCAGATGATCCAAACCCATTTAAGGTAAGAACTTGTTCATAAGGAATCTTTTAGCTTCCAATTTGAAAGCAACTGTGGAGGAGATTCTGCATACTTCCGGTGGAAGAGAGTTCCAGATCTTCAGGGCAGAGCCAGAGAAAGCTCGGTGGCACGTTCTCTTTTTGCGAAAGATCTGTGGTTTCAGGAGGAAAGAGTTCGCACTTCTTGAGGGTCTACCACCTCCGGATAATTCTATCTTTTGTTGAAATGGAGGGCTTTGTGAGCCAGGCAGGCAATCTTTAGCTGAATTTGTGCTTCGTAGGACAACCACTTAAGGGATTTTAGGACTGGGGATATGTGCGCATTTCTTTTGGTACCCATAACCAATCTGGTAGCAGAGTTCAATGATGCCCTTAGTGGGGCCAAGGTATATTTGGGGAGGCCACAGAGCGTAGCACTGCCATAGTCTAGTCTCGGCAAAACAAGCGCTTGGACCACCTGCTTGAAATCAGCTTGTGGAAGGAATGGTTTGATATTCCTGAGTATCCTCATCAGGTGATTAGCTACCTTGCACACATTGCTGATATGATTCTTCATGTTCAGATGCTTGTGCAGGGTGATTCCGAGAGATTTGGCTGAGTCAATAATGAGGGGGGAGCAGTTGAAGGCAGTGAGGTGATTCATCCAAAGGTCTAACTTGGGGATGTGATTCGGAGGAGAAATGAGAAGGAATTCTGTTTTGGAGGTGTTGAGCAGGAGGTGGTTTTCGGTTAACCAGTTTTGAATAGACGTTAGTGTAGTGTTGAGTGATATGATGTTATCCGGGGAGGAGATTTTCAGATAAAGTTGCGTATCATCCGGATACATATGGAAGAGAATGTTCGTGGAATTTAGTGGATTAGCTAATGGTTCCAAGAACAAGTTGAAGAGTATAGGAGATAGGGTGGACCCTTGGGGGACCCCCATGGATACTGGAGAGGGCTGGGAGAGAGAGTGGTTCGCCTTGACTCTTTGTGATCTGTGGTGGAGGAAGGACAAGAACCATTGGAAAACCTGACCAGAGAGGCCCATCCTGTTCTTCAAAATGAATTGGAGGTTGTCGTGATTGACAGTGTCAAATGCAGAGGAAAGGTCAAGGAGGATTAGGAGGCAAGATTCATTTTGGTCAAGCATTTTTAAAATGTCATCCATAAAGTGAGTGAGAGCTGATTCAGTGCTTGACATACATTGACTTTGTACATTGACACACAAAGCTTTGTGTCACAGGTGTACATGTAACACAGGAGAATGGAAAGTGTCATGCACTCTGATTGTCCAATGGAAAAATACATGGTAACATGTAACAGACACATAAAACAGTATCTGCACTATACATTGCAGAGGATGAATAAAATATAGAAGGAAGGGGTCCCCTGCATAAGGATAACTTGCCAAGAGCAGGGAATTGCACAATACATGTCCAAAGAAATATCTTAAGCAAGTGAATATATGAACAAATTATGGGCACAAAACACAACAATGTTGACTAAATGAAATAATCAAACAATAACATACACAGTACAAAACATGTCAAATACTTTGTATTTATATAAAAAGTAGAAAAATATTTATTTGATGCAAATTGCTGAAATTATCAAAACATACTCTATTAAAAATATTCAGCAGACATACTTGCATTCATACTTTGTGACATCATGTTCTGCTGCTATTTGATGTCCTTAAGTGTTATGTTTAAAGGATGCAATGAATATTTATATCTCAAGCCATACACAATTCAACATGATATTCCTAATATTCAATATTGCTAATTCATAGGTAAATGATAACCATGAGACATGGTACTGGAGGGCTTAGATGTTGCTAGAGGATGAAACCTCACCTCCTGGTCAGCAGCCTGTCCCACTCTTCAACGATGATGACGATGTGGAGGAAGAACTCACAACCATCAACCATGACACCCTCCAAGAGACATTTGACTCCATAGGCAGCCCATCTCCAGACCCCGTGAGATCCAGCAGCATCAGTGCATCTCCACATGCACCACCAAACATCCAGCAGGCACCACCTACCACCACAGCCACAAACCTAGACTCTGAGTACCCACAGATACAATTTCAGTGCAGTGTGGTAGGAATCCAGCGGGAGATGGCAGACCAGGTGTGGGTGGGGTTGGAGACTCTGGCAGCCAAACTCAAGGGGATCCGTGGGTGCCTCAGTCCCAATAGGGATACCAAAGAGGATGATGGACGGAGCGCTTGAGCTAATCAAACACTCACCCCCAGTCAACTGATCTGGGTTTAATCCATCATCATTCTTTAGCTCACTCCACCACCCCAGTTCAGACATGGCCATATGCAAATCAGTCTGACCCTGTGCCTCATGGGAACAGTCCAGCCCGAACTGCCAAACCATGTCTTCCCTGGACCGGAAACAAGCATCCTGGGACCGGTTTCTGGCTATTCAGCCGTCATCAGCCAGGCTAGCTTGAATCCAGTGGCAAAGTGAGCAAGGGACCCACGTCTGGGCATACCCTGCCAACTTAGGGCGAACAAAGCGATACCAAAGGGGATGATGGACGGAGCGCTTGAGCTAATCAAACACTCTCCCCAGTCAACTGATCTGGGTTTAATCCATCATCATTCTTTAGCTCACTCCACCACCCCAGTTCAGACATGGCCATATGCAAATCAGTCTGACCCTGTGCCTCATGGGAACCGTCCAGCCCGAACTGCCAAGCCATGTCTTCCCTGGACCGGAAACAAGCATCCTGGGACCGGTTTCTGGCTATTGAGCCGTCATCAGCCAGGCTAGCTTGAATCCAGTGGTAAAGTGAGCAAGGGACCCACGTCTGGGCATACCCTGCCAACTTAGGGCGAACAAAGCTGTACTGGGGTGAATGTATGACATTGTTCTGCATTCTGTCCATCAACTGTTGTTTTTGCATTTGTCACCCCGAGTGGGACGGGTATGCCCAGACGTGGGTCCCGTGCTCTCCATGCAGCTGGAATCAAGCTATCCTGGCTGAAGAGGGGTGAAACCCCGAAACCAGTCCTAGGATGCTTGTTTCCAGTCCAGGGAGGACCTGGCTTGGCAGTTCGGGCTGGACTGTTCCCATGAGGCACAGGGTCAAGACTGATTTGCATATGGCTGGGTTCAAACTGGAATGGCATGGTGAGCAAAAAACGATGGATTTAGGCCCAGATCTCTGTACTGGGGTGAATGTATGACATTGTTCTGCATTCTGTCCATCAACTGTTGTTTTTGCATTTGTCACCCCGAGTGGGACGGGTATGCCCAGACGTGGGTCCCGTGCTCTCCATGCCGCTGGAATCAAGCTATCCTGGCTGAAGAGGGGTGAAACCCCGAAACCGGTCCTAGGATGCTTGTTTCCAGTCCAGGGAGGACCTGGCTTGGCAGTTCGGGCTGGACTGTTCCCATGAGGCACAGGGTCAAGACTGATTTGCATATGGCTGGGTTCAAACTGGAATGGCATGGTGAGCAAAAAACGATGGATTTAGGCCCAGATCTCTGTACTGGGGTGAATGTATGACATTGTTCTGCATTCTGTCCATCAACTGTTGTTTTTGCATTTGTCACCCCGAGTGGGACGGGTATGCCCAGACGTGGGTCCCGTGCTCTCCATGCCGCTGGAATCAAGCTATCCTGGCTGAAGAGGGTGAAACCCCGAAACCGGTCCTAGGATGCTTGTTTCCAGTCCAGGGAGGACCTGGCTTGGCCGTTCGGGCTGGACTGTTCCTATGAGGCACAGGGTCAAGACTGATTTGCATATGGCTGGGTTCAAACTGGAATGGCATGGTGAGCAAAAAACGATGGATTTAGGCCCAGATCTCTGTACTGGGGTGAATGTATGACATTGTTCTGCATTCTGTCCATCAACTTTTGTTTTTGCATTTGTCACCCCGAGTGGGACGGGTATGCCCAGACGTGGGTCCCGTGCTCTCCATGCCGCTGGAATCAAGCTATCCTGGTTGAAGAGGGGTGAAACCCCGAAACCGGTCCTAGGATGCTTGTTTCCAGTCCAGGGAGGACCTGGCTTGGCAGTTCGGGCTGGACTGTTCCCATGAGGCACAGGGTCAAGACTGATTTGCATATGGCTGGGTTCAAACTGGAATGGCATGGTGAGCAAAAAAACGATGGATTTAGGCCCAGATCTCTGTACTGGGGTGAATGTATGACATTGTTCTGCATTCTGTCCATCAACTGTTGTTTTTGCATCAGTCCCAATAGGGACCACTCAGCTGCCATCAGAGTCACCTACAGTCTGCTCCGTGGCCTCCAGCAGTCCCTGGCTGACATCGCTGGTGTCATGATGCAGAGGTAGCAGCAATTGTCCTGCCAAAGTGTCACCAGCGACGTGGCCAAAGAGTTGGGGGCAATGAGGAAGATCTTGAAGAACATGGAGTGGAAGCAGGATTCCCACTTGGCTGCCATGGCTGTCTACCACCATGACGTTGCTGGAGTCCTGCAAACCCTACACCTCATCCTTGCTGCAGTGATGCCTAATCTGTTGGCACAGATGAATTCTGCTGCACCTACAGCATCTACATCTTCTGCCCCTGATGTGTCTGCTGCTCTCTGGGCTGCCGCTGATCCAACATCACCCTTACACATCAGAGGAGGAAGATGTGGATGAAACATCTCTCATAAGGGGAGCCAGCAGTAGGATTCATCTGTGTCAAATGGCCAGTTTCTGCTTAGTCCAGTGCTTACTATCATGCCTCGGAACATCACCAGTCACTGTCCTCCTACTGACCATGCTACGTTCACCTTGGACATTTTATGGACTGTTAATGTGGCCATTGATCCTCAATGACACTGCAATCATCCTCCTGACTGAAGATTCCTGGTTCCTCGACATGTCTCATGATATGTTCCCACAAAAGGACTCTGTCTGGCCATCCCCTGGCTATGTACACAATTTGTGGGTTGTCATCAAAATAACTGGTCCAGTCTGACAATTTCAAAAGCGCATCAACAATACCTAAGCAGTATAGCCGGTACAACAAATACCAAGGACATTAGCAAAATTGTGGTCTGCTGAGTGTGTCCCTGATAAGCAGTGAGATGACAGAACTGGTGAATGACACAATGGGTCAAATCTCAAAGGCACCATTGCCACTCGAACGTCACTTTTCCCAATGTTCATGTGCTGATAGGGCCTTGGATCAATAATCAATTCAGCGTAAAGCCACTTGAAGTGGCTTAACCTTGCCCTGCTAATGAGCGTCACTTTGACCCTCTACTTAGTGACAATGTGTTGGACAATGGGTGTTGTGATGGGTGTTCAGCCAAAACACATTTTAAGATAGTTCCTTCACCATATGCCCAAGTATGATGTCAATCAATCAATCAAAATTAACTTTATTCGGCTACTTAAAGCCATAAAAGTGCAAATCCTACTCAAGACAAAGATCATAATCTGCGGCCCCCTTATGGAACAGCAGAGCAAAATGCACGCCATCATATTATGTGACAATTCATAAAAAGTTAAAACGCATATCATAAGAGCAATGACAAAACATGAATAAGAGATCAATCACCATAGCATAGTTCAACCTGAGAGTACAGAATAAAATTTGCCCCACATACACTTGCTCATATTTACAGTTAATAAAAATGTATTATATATTTTAAAAGAAAAAATTACATTACATGATTAAAAACAGTGTTCGCAGACAGACTCAGGGGCACCTATTCCTAAGTCTAATCGCCCCTGATAAAAAACTGGCTACCCCAAAACAGACCATAGGTGACGCTAGTGTTTGAAGGTAGACCAACGCCGGCCTAAACTGTACAAAATTGCAACTTCTAAGCAAAGGGAGGTTAAACTTTCTGCGCAATGGATTGTAATATTCGCAGAAAAACATTATATGGAGGGTGTCTTGCTCCGAGAAGTTGTCACAGGGGCAAGGTTTTAGTGTGCCCTCCCTAAAGTAACCTTTGGGGAAGGCTAGTAGCCAGGGAACCATATTCAATCTAAATCTTGTTAGAACAAACAGATGGTACGGTTTATTAATATAAGATAGATATGGTTGCATATGTTGGGCCAGGCTCAATGTGACAAATCTTCTCACCATAGGTTTTTTCAATTCGTTCTCCTCCCTTAGTCCCTTTCGTCTATCCGGGAACTGCTGCTTAACGTCTCTAATGGCCAGTTTACCCAGAGCAATAGGACTCAAAAATAAGTCTGGGCAGCCAAGAATTTCCATTTGGTCCTTAATATATTTCAACCAAGGGTTCTCTAAAACCTTTTCAAGGGTAAGGCAGTCTCGTATGATCAGTTGATTTAGGTTAGGAGTCGGTTGGGCCCAAATTCTCAGCCAGCGTAATAAAGGCGCAACCGCAATCTGATCCGAGATAAAGCCCGCTCCCAGTTCCTCATGTATATTAAAAATTGGGGTTGATGCGGGGACCGAGAGCAGTTTACGCATAAAGGTGTTCTCAGCCCCCTGAATTACTTTCACGTCTGTGTAGCCCCAAATATCACTGCCGTAAGTAGCCATAGGGATACACTTGGTGTTATAAATCTTCATGAGTGCAGGGAGAGGTTTTGATCCTACTCTTTTAGCAAAGTCTAGAGTAGCCCCCGATGCTCTGGCTAGCACATTCTTTTTAAGGACACGCTGCGTGTGCCAAGTGAGTTGGTCATCAAAAAGGAAAGCGGGGACTTTTAGTAACTCAACTCCCTTGCAATAGAATTTGGCCTTCGCTGCCCTCCTCGAGCCTATGGTCATAGCATGCGATTTTTTCAAATTAGTTATTAAGTCCAGTGACTCCATAAAATCTATAAAACAATTTAAAAGAAGTTGCAGCCCCCTTGCAGTTCTGGCCATTAAAACCGCGTTGTCGGCATACAGGAGCGCAGGAATCATTTTAGTACCGGCTCTGGGTATATCTTTACAGCAAGAAACCAGAGAATCCCCTAGTTTGTTAATATAGAGGGTGAACAGCAAGGGGGCCAATATGCACCCCTGCCGGACCCCTCTCTTTACTGCCCAAGAGTCGGTAAGGCTGCCCTCTTCATTAAAACGTGCAGCCGCTATTGTGTTTTCATGAATGGCAGCCAGAAATGAAATCAGGTCACCATCTAGCCCTATGTCTCGAAGAATCAGCCACAGCTTTGACCTATTAACAAGGTCAAACGCCGAGGTTAAGTCCATAAAGGCCAGATGAAGATCCCGCGCTTTACAACTGTATACTTCCCTATCACCAAATGGAGGTTAAGGCATTGGTCCAAAGTACCCTCCCCTGCCTAAAACCGTATTGGAGGTCGGAGACTATACTTGCTTGTTCAAGCCACTCTGTTAAACGCTCCAAAACAACTTTCCCATGATTTTGGCCGCGGAGTCAAGGAGAGAAATAGGCCTGTAACAAGCCGGATCACCCCTTGACCCCTTTTGAAGATTGGTACGATAACCGCTTTTGCCCATGATGGGGGAAAGCCAGGCACGCAAGCTGCATTAAAAACATGAGTTAAAATCTTGGCCCAAAGCTTAGGATCTGCCTTGTAAAGATCCGCCGGTACTCCGTCAGGACCTGGAGCTTTCCCCCTGAGAGTTGTAGTGATCGCTTTATAGACTTCATCAGTTGTAAAGACAAGGGGGGAACCTACTAAGCCAAGCACGGATATCTCAGTGGAAGCTCCTAAGGTCATATCACTGTACACTTTCCCAAAATGTTGCACCCACGTCTCCGCGGGGACTAGAGAATCTTTACTGGAGTTTGGTGTGTCGTCAAACAGAGGACTGTTTACAACAGACCAAAATCTAGAACTATTAGCCAGCACGCTGGCTTGGCTAAGCTCCTCCCACGCCATCTCCCGCAATTGCCTTTTCCTGCTTTCTACTGCAAGTTTATAAGCCTTCCTTATGTCCTTGACCCGTAATGCCGCCCTTGGCTTTTGCTTAAGCTCCCGCATGAAATCTTTGTGGGTGTTCATGCAAGCTTCATCAAACCATTTTTTAAACTTTGGGCGCCTAGGTCTGCTGACTATAGTTAAATCTGAAACAACCTGCTTCCCAATTAGATCAAAAGCATTTAACACGGATCTTGGTTGGGAATCCTGGTCTGTGCAAATCCTAAACTCCTGAGCACATTTAATAAGCAAACTATCAATGAAACTTTCAGGGGTAATCCTTTCCCACTTCACTCTACGAGCTTGATCTTTAGAGGCAATATTAGTATTAGTAAGTTGGGTCATGGTCCTTCCCTTGTTAACAGCCTTTAAGTTAAGGTCCAATATCATAGGATTATGATCGCTGACGCAATTTTTTAATACGCTTAGTCTACCAATTATCGTCAGCAACGGAGATGGTACCAAGATGTGGTCAATTATGCTTTCACGGCCATGACCAACATAAGTAGGTACGGGGACAATCCTATCTGATTGTTTAAGGCAAATCAAATTATGAGCCGCTAAAAGACTTTCTAAAAAGATGCCAGACGAGGTGTGTTCAAAATGATTTAGCCCCTGTGGGCCACATTCCTCCTCCAGCCTAGCTGAACAATTAATGGGGCAAAAATTAACATTAAAATCTCCCAGGACTAATATGTCATAGTATACTGCTGAAATTTCTCCATAGCTTTCCAAAAAGGCCATGAGAGCCATAAGATGCTCTGTCTCTTGATTTCTTGTAAAAGAATTATAAAAATTAACCACTAAAAGGGTTGGGAGATTCTTCCCTGTCAACTCTACCACTAACATATGAGGAGAACAGGAATCAATCAACCTTGCCTTATAAGAAAGCTTAAGGTTGATCAATAATAATAGCCCCCCCCTTGCTCTACCCATACTGGACGGTATAGCAAATTTACAAAAAGATATAAACCAGGGGTGGGCGGAATTTGCGTAGTCGCGTTACGCAAATCCTCGCGAAATTGCTAACAAATTCCGCGAGCTCGCGGAACTTCCGCGAAATCGCGGAATTGCTTGTGCCGTCCGTTCGCGATGTGTTTTTGCGTGCTCGCGGGGAAATATATCGCTAACTTGCCCATGCGGTCGCTAATGGGCGCGGCCATCTTGTTTTCACTTGTCCCGCCCGCTCGCGATGGTATTTCCTGTTCCGGGTCGCGTATTGCATGCTCCCGCCCGTTCGCGATAAGGGTTTCCTGTTCGGGAACGCGTATTACGTGTTCGCGACGCTTTTGCGTGCTCGGGGGGAAATATCGCGCGAACTTTCCCATGCGGTCGCAATGGGCGCGGCCATCTTGTTTTTCACTCTATTTCTATGGTTCTGGGCCTGCTTTTCAATCCTCCCTCTATCTTTTCAATCCTTTGTTTCTGTAAACTTATTTTGGGTCTTTTTTGTTTATTATCTATCTCTCTATTTTCCTGATTCTATATTTTGAGTTTTCCTCTACTTTTTGTGTGTTTTTAACTACTTTTTCACACATTTTCTATTACCTGCTTTTTCATTTCTTTTACTTACTTTATTTAATTCCTACCTTTTCTTTTCCGCCCCCGCCTACCCAGAACCATGGCAAAGGGACACAGGGCTCGAAGTCGGAGCCAGAGCCGCGACCGCCTTCCTTGCGGAAGACGGCGCCAAAGAGGGGTGCAGGCACGGGCCTTATTTAATGAGGCGGAGGTGGCCGCACTGGTTTTTTTCGTTCAGCGCCACCTCCCCTTAACCCTGGCAGCAGGCGGCAGGCCTGGGTCCGGGTACGGGCTCCGGGAGCGTCGTCAGCGGTGGGGCAAGGTGCGTCGGGCAGTGTTTCGCTGCTCTGGTGTCCGGCGCACCCAGAATCAGTTGACGCACCGGTGGTCCGATATTCTGGACCGGGAGCAGGACCTGCTGGACCTGCTAGGAGTGGAGGTCCCGGGGCTTGGTGAGTAGCTATTTAATATTACTACTTTGTGTTCTTCTGCTCTGTGTTATATATTGCGAATAATTTTTTTTCTCCGACCAGCAAGAATGCTGCTGCTTACATTGCAGGTAAATGACGTTTAAAAATCGGTGATTGTTATGACACAGGCGCTCGACGCTACTAATCTTACTTGTTTGCAACTTTGCGCTCGCTTGGCCTGATGATTATGTAAGAGTTTACTTTAGAGAACTTAAGTGATGTAATGCTAGAGAGAGTAGTCCTTCCTTTGTCCTCGTGCCACTAAGAAGGGATAGTGGTGGATTGCTAGGTTTAGTTACTTATTAGTTGGTAATTTCTAAGTTGTGTGCGTGACGCATCCTCTGTCACGTCACGGGCTGCTGAGTGATGCTTACCCCAGTCCTTAGCAGAACCTTTTGTAGTTTGTTTACTGAGTGTTAATAGGCTTATATCATCACTAGCAGAACATTAGCAGCAACCAGCCAACAATTTGGTGTATGCAAAAATGTATGCATGTGTCCTCCATCTATGCATTTTTGAGGACTAAAATAAATGGAAATGCAGACTTACTGAACAATTGGCCCGTCTGGATTGGAATTGGTGGGCTAGGTCAGGTGGTAGTTAGGCTTGCTAGACGGTCCGTGAATCTCACAATACTACCAGTCGATCAGATAGGTCAATTTTATAGCAATTTTTGTAACCAAAAATTTTTTTGGTGCCTATTTTCAAATGTTTTATTTATTTCACACCAAACTTTAATTTTTGTCTCTTTCTTTATGGAATCTTACATGATCAGCAGCACCCAGGGACAAGAAGACGGGGTCGCAGGCGGTGGGCCCACAAGATCTGGACGATGCCTCCCAGGGACAGGACCGCTCCTCTATGGAGGGCTCTGCTGCTGGCCCCAGTAAGTCCACCAGTGGTTAATATTAATAATTATATTTCCTAAACTTTTCCTGCACCTTATTTTTTCCGAACTATTATTTCGGTATCCTGATTCGCATTTTTACAAAATCTTCTTTGCTCTATACTATCTGTTTCTAAATTATTGTTATCCCTGCCTCTAACTGCATCTATGACTCTCTGTACTACTACTATTAGTCTGTCTGTAGCCAAGCTTGCCCAGTTGCCCACTCTTTATTTCAAAAATTTTAAATTAAACTCATTCACCAATAGCTATAGCCATTGAGTTTCGGTTGTCCTCTTCTACTACTTCTAGTCTTCTTATTCTTGAGGCTTTTTGACAATTCCCACCAAGAAAATGCCCAACCAAATTTTAGAAGTTTAGATAGGATAGGACATACTACTACTGTTGTAGGGATTCTGCACATACTGAACTTTGCACAAGAAAATAGGTCGTTGGTGATGGGAGGTTGGACCTTCCTCACACCTCAATCGGAAGCCACCACAATCCCCTGACCGACTTGTTATAGTGTCTCATTACTCCGAAAGGCCCCCCCACCCCCAAAATACCCAATGAGTAGACAACCCAGACAACATAACACTCCCAACCTGTGTCGCGGAAGCAATGCACACCCTTTTGCTCACTCTTGTGTAAGTCCACACCAAATACCACCGAGTCTATGTAAGTTCAAAAGGTTTCTTTTTATTTCCAACTGACAAGCTCTGTATGTTGTATAATGCAGCAGCAACAGCAAAATGTATAAGATTAAAACAATAAACATTGTTACAGTTAGACTTACAAGTTACTTACAACTAAAAGTCCATAGAAGCCAAAAGGCGAGATCATGATAACTGAACAGTGGTGGGCGAACCACCCTCCCCTTGGTAGGAATCGAGTTTATATAAAATTCTAAATGGAGATGTGAGAATTCTGGGGAGCCCTCACCTTAGAATAACCTAGTAGTGGTGACATCATAAGCTCTGCAAAGCTCTGGTTCTTCTTATAAGTGAATCTTCCGTCTGTAATGAGAAAAATGGTGCGCGTTAGTATAGTGCAAGCATTTCTCAGTCGTGCCAAAAACTGTAATTTATTTTTTATGGATAAGCAATATGGACTAACACCATAACTCCATAACAAAGTCGCTTGTTTCTCGACCTTGTACGCAGTGCTCAGACAGTAGCAGTATGAGCTCATGTGGCCTCAAAGGCGTATTTCACAACAAGCTGCGAGGTAACTTGCGCAAAAATAAAAGACAGAGCTAAAATGGTTGCATGGCTCGGGGTAACTTAGCAAAGACTAAAATGACCCTAGGGACCATATAACACAACTAGTGTCTAGTCTACTACCTGATTTATACTAGTGATGTATGTTGTATATCTATTAACTTTTTTTTCATTCATGCTATTGAAAAATAGGGGGAGGTGTATATGGCATCTGAAAAATGTGTAATGTTTTTTCTAGGCGTACTACCGACCACCAGTACCGGGGCCAGCGGTGAAGGTGACGCGGCCGCTGAGGGTGCAGGCGATGCGGCAGTTGGAGTAGCTGCAGGGGGTGAGCCAGCACCAGTGGCGGGCGGTGGTAAGTTATATTCCTAATCCTTACTTATTGACATTACACTCGCTGCAAGGGTGTAATGTATACTGTACTGTTGAGACTTAAGTAAGAAGTAGTTGTGAACGCCGTTTGAAGAAGACACCCTTTACTTAGCAGCATTAGCAATAGCATTAGCGACAGGAGTCTGAGAGTAACCAATGGCCTCTATCGGACTTCAACTCAGCTGTGAAATTTTTATGGAGACGAATAAAAGTCTGATCAGATGACCTTGATGGATGAGTTGAACTAAAAGGGAAAGAAGGGTGGAAGGAGGCAGGACGGGCGAGATTTTATGTTTATGACTGGCAGAGAAGGATACGTGGCATGCATGCATAGGTGTGTGATATGAATCAGATGCATGGGTGGCGGAATGCCTGAAACTCTCCCAAATGTTCGAGGCTGAGGTAGTGGGAGGATAGATACATACCACAAATGTTACGTACTGTGCTTGCTAGTGCTACTGTGCCACTATGTGTAGAATGTATTTGTCTGACTGCTTTGCTAAGAGTATATTTTACAATAGTCTTGTTTTTTCTTCTTGATATAGCTACTCCTAAAGTCAACCGGAAGGAGTTGGCAGCCAAGGCCCGGCGCCGTAAGCTGGAGGCCATACAGGCCGAATACCGGCGCCTCGTTGTTCTAGAGGAGGAGGAGGAGGAGGCGGCAGCAGCTGCAGCCTCCTCCAATGCCCCGGGCCCCAGACACCCCACCCCAGTCTTACGGCGTCACCGCCTGTCAGCCACCCTCCGCCACACAGGAAGAAGCACTGCTGCCCACCCCCACTGTGGATGCAACTGCCGCGCGCTGAAGCGCCGCGTGGCCCGGCTGGAGGAGCGCATCCGTGTCCTGGAGAGGCGAGCCCGCTGAGACCCCGTTAATTTATTGCCCCTTTTTTATTTCTTATTTGGGTGGGTGGGAATCGGGCGTTGGGTTTTGGACTTGGACATTTGTTGGACTTTTTCGTTGCGGGACATGAACATTGGTTGGGGTTAGGGAGGGGGTGGGTCAGGTGTTGTGGGATTTTTTTACATAGTTTATTTTTGTTAGGGTATTAAATTACATATTTAGACTTAATATACGATGTGGTTAATGTTTTGTGGGTGGGGTTACTGTTTTACGTCACACGGTTTCCTTGCTGGTGCAGTGCCACAGCCAGTGTTTGATTTTAATAATTGGCTGAGTTACTAAGACACAAACAGACAGATGCGGTACCCGTCACTGAGGGACTTGTCCTACTAGTACTGTCAGTCTCCCCTGATAATCTATGCATTCTGCAACTGGACTCAAAGGGGTGTGTGAAATAGAATTAATGAAAAAAAATCAGTTATTAATTATGCCTCAGCCAAACCTCTTCTCTTACCTGTGCTTGATGTTTAACTTGGGCACGGCGATGGCTGCATGGTGGTGATGGTTTTCTTTCCCAACATGCCATGGGTGTGGTGTAGTAGTAGTAGACCCTGGCAGTAGCACTTGCAAATAAAAGAAAATGAGACAGTCAGTCGCCTGAGAGAGACTGTGGGAGGAGTAGTAGAACAAAGTACAGTACGGAACTTACTGCCAAACAATAATATGCCAAAATACAAGGAAACATAATGGTTGCGGGGATAGCCTAGTACATAGAGGTACAAACTCTAGCTGTGTCGAGTCACTCGACTAGGCCTACAGTACACCGTGGTCCGTGACTCGACACAAGCGTAACCGTTAGTGCTGTTTCGGATGATGACAAATCCAATCTATGATGGCATTTAATGCTGATGGATTCGGTTCCTTTGGTACAAAAAACCCAAATATACTGCTCATAGGAGGGTGGGCAAGCAGAAGAAGATCTGCGCCCTGCCTTGAAAATGCATTTATGTTGCTTTAGCCACATCCGCCCCAGCAAGCGTGTGATAAATTATTGGTGTACATTTAATTTAGTCACACCTCAATAAGCCACACAGCCCGGGGGAAGAGGATTAGGGTTTGAAGAATGGTTGGGAAGGGGGTGTTTTGGGAAAGGTTTGAGAAAGAAAAACAGTACGCATGGACAACAACAAAACACAATATTGGCAGAGAACCATATCCATAAATCAGTTAAGGGAGAAAAAGGAAATGCATGCATGATGATAACTTGATGGTTAATGATATTACTAACTACTACTACTAGACAATTAGACAGTACAGGGCAGCAGTATATTATGCTATTTGCCTTGCCTGTCTGCCCTCAGAGAGACCCGAATTACATACAGTTTCTGTTCTTTTGTACCCGCCCGGGCTTAAAGATAGCAAAGAAAAGTCCAAAAATGCTGTAGGGATGAATTGAATTATATAAGCAGAGAGCAAACATAAAAACAACTACACACAGTAGTAATGATTGAAGACAAAAAAAAGAATCGAAATGTAAAAGATGATGAAAGTTGATACTGTCACTGTATGTTATCCTGGTCAAAATGGGGAGTTGCATCTCGGCATTCGTCTTGCTCCTCCATCCCATGGACGCTCCGGCCATCAATCTTGCGTGACGCCACTGCCTGCCTGGCACATGTAGATTCATTGGTAAGGTAAGTGAAAGTTGTTTTTCCCAGTCTAGCACAGGGTAAGGGCCGGCCTGTAATTGCAGATGGGAAAACCAAAGGGATATTGAAAAATCAAGTATAAAAAAAATGCCAAAATTACGGTGGAGTGCAACAAGAACACTTTCAGAGGCGGCATGGATTTGGATACATCATGTCTAACTTAGTCTGTTTCCAACATTAACCTCCAACAACAACAGGACTGAGCAGGCCCACGGCACCCGTGACACATCCTCCATTTAGCGTACCTTTTTGGACAGAGGCAGACAAGGCAGATATACAGCAACATAGCATTTTACAAACTAAGTGACTAAATCAATGCCCCGCTGTCAGTCATACCATACCACCACACTCGACTCCACCACTACACAGACATGTAGGTCTGCAGTGGTTGTTGTTGACTTGGTTACCTTGTTGTAATGCACTCATTAAACGCACTGAGTTATTCCATCAATCATCTCGGATCGTACTGAGTGACTGGAGTGCGAAGAGATAATGTCACTGTGGTCATCATCATCATGGTGTGTTGTCCAACTCAGTGTGCAGTAGTGTACAGATTGAGTCCCCTTTCCATATTCAAAATGCAATGGATCGGCCTGCAGTAGAAGTAGAAAATTGTTATTGAAAAACCATATTGGGAAGAAACATTGCATTGGGTTACTTTTAGTGTGTAGATTAGATAATAGTACACAATGAATTACCTTCATGCACTACAGTACAAACAACAACAACACAAATCACTCAGTCAGCGTCCAATGCATGTCATCATTCATTACCTGTTCCTTCTCATCTTCAGTTAATGGGCAGTCTGTATCGGCTCTGAAAGGGTGATAGCTATAGTAGTCATCATCATGTTCCACTTCTTTTGGCGAGACTCAACGAGGCAAGATTTGGTTTTCTTCGATTATGCTACATCCAATAATCATCTGGCTTGAGGGCAATACATTTAGGTCGATTCAGGAGGATGGAGGAGCAGGACTCGGAGGAGTGGACTGAAATGCAGAGAGCTGAAACTCATAAGGCAATAAAATAAGAAGACGGTGGTGATGGATTTGTTGTGATTTGAAGTTTCCAAACAGAAAGACAGACACAGAAATAGAAGTAAATAAGGGAGAACCACAGTAAGAACTGGAAGCCTAGTTGTCACCGTCAGGGAAGTATAGCTCGTCCTCAAACTCTGGAGGTTCAACCAGAAGTAGGTAATCAGCATCCAACACGCTACTTCCATCACCTGAGCCGCTGTCCTCATCTTCCTGCGGTGATTCATGTATTGTATAATTAGGTGGTATAAATTGCTGATTCATTTTGATCATGGTTAACCTCTCCACGTTTATGGGTGAGAGACTGGTCCTTTTCACTGTTACAATGGAACCAGCAGCACTGAAAACACGTTCAGAAGAGACACTTGCGATAGGGCAAGCCAGATAGTTGATCGCCAGCCTGCTGAGCACTGGCCATTGGCCCCTTTTGCCATACCAATACCGCAATGGGTTTTGATCAATGAAGACCTCTGTTGGGTCATCCAGGTAGGCCTGGACCATTCGGTCAATGTTCAGGGGTGCTAAACTTAGTGCGCCCTCTTTTGTCTTTGCATCAGCACTGGACCTAGCAAGTCCTTGCTGTAAATACCAATTCTGTGCCGTTTGTACTGGGGCTGAAGATGATCCGGTTCTTGCTGTTGTCGATAGTGTTGGTGACAGCTGTGAACCAAATGCACTGCCCACAGGCTCTGAAGTTGAACTTGAACTTGACGCAGGATGCCCTGCTGCAGTACTTGATGTGGGTTTGAGGCCTTTAATTACCAGCCGTTCATTTTCCAATGTACTGGCTGCCTCAGCTATCCAAGTTTTGTACCGGGCAACATCCGCTTCTGAAAAAGGGAGTAATGTCTTACTGTGCAGTGCCGCTTTGTACCGTGGATCCAGAATTGTGGCACAAATGTAATGTTGTTGTGACAGAATCTTATTTTGCACCCTTGCATTTTCACTTAAGCGACATGATAAGCTCTCCGCCAACTGGTATGCTTCTTTTTTTCCTCCACACCTATGTACGCTTCACACACCCTCTTCAGCTCTTGCTCTAGCATGTGCAACAATGGGATAGCTTGGCCCATAGTACAGTCCTCCTTGCTGACTTCACGTGTGAAGACCTCGAAAGGAAGAAGCATCTCTGTAAGAGATTTAACTAGGCACCATTGGTCCACCTGAAGGGTCATGCCTTTCACAGCAGCATCCGCCCTTTGCATGACATATTCATTGATTGGTCTGTACTGCTCAAACAGACGGTCAAGCATGTAATACGTTGAGTTCCAACGTGTTGCCACCTCCTGGATCAGTGCTTTGACTGGCATTCTATAGTCACGTTGAATGATCCGCAGCTGCTTCCGGGCTTTAAAAGAATGGCTGAAATGCGTGCATATTCTGCGGCAGGTGGTCAGTAAGTTGCTGACTATGGGTTCTTTTTTCAGAAAGTCTTGAACTATAATGTTAATGCAGTGCGCCAAACACGGGACCCTGAAATACTTACCAAGCGTCATGGCCTTAAGTATATTACTGCCATTATCCGTGGCAACAAAACCAATGTGAAGCCCTCTGGGGCGCAGCCATTCAAAGACCTTGTTGTTAAACTCTTCCAAAAGGTTTTCAGCAGTATGAGATTTCTCCATGGCGAACATGGCTATAGTTGCATGTTTCCGAGAAGCATTAAAAATTGCAGCTGTGTCAACAGCACCTACTTCAGATAGCTTGTCTCTAACCCCCACAAAAGAGACCCAGTGTGCAGTGATGCACATGTAATCAGTGGCTTGGCAACTGGTCCACATGTCTGTTGTCAGGTGGATTTTGTGAACAGCACTCTGCTGCAAAGCTTGTCCAACCAATTCAAGCACATCATGATGTAGTGCTGGAACAGCAACTCGGGCAAAATAGGAACGGCTGGGAACCTTCCATTTAGGGCAGATGGCCGACACAAATTCAAGGAAACCCACCCCTTCCACAAATGAAAAAGGGAGAAGGTCCAGCGCTAACATTTTAGCGAGCTTCGCATTGTACAACCGTGCCGTTGGGTGGTTGCGTTGGTACTGCCCCTCCGACCAAAGCATGCTGTCAATGGTAGGCTGGAATATTTTCCTTACTGCTGCACCTTTCTTCTTTAACCCAGCTAGGCTCAACGACGCTGCACTTTTGCTCATTGCAGTGCCCGGTTGCCTTGCTGTCTCATGTTGACTCTTACTACTGTGCCACTGAGATGTTGCTGAGGATGCGGGCGTTGCCAGTACACTGCTGGGGGTAGGGCTATAAATGTCTCCCTCTTGTTGACCTTCCTCCGCGATCATATCTTCCCCTACTTCTTCATCCACAACAACAGCAATGGGTCCAGTTTTACTTTTTTGTAAGTGAAGTAGGTGAGCCTCCCACCTGATAGTGTGGTGTTTTTTGAGATGACTTGTTTGTCCTCCGGTACCATAGTTTGTACCAAGCTTACCCCGCCTAACAGCCTGCCGACAAATTGAGCATATAGCAATGTTCTCCTCCTTACTGCTAACCGAAAAGAAGTCCCAAACTGGGGAGGAGAACTTTCTGGCACTGCTGTAGGTGCCACTTTCAATACCAGATGAAATGGAGGGTGTGCATGGAATTTGACTCTGTGCACTTACATTACCACCACCTACTGAGGTGGTGGTTGAGCTTGATGTAGGTCCCTGCCGGGCCTTTGCAAAGGCAAATATGGAAGCTGGAGGTCGTGTTGGCGTTACCTGTGTTGGTGGTATCCGTGCTACATCCCTCGCAGCGATTTGGGATAGTCTAATAATGTTGGTCTCCATCTCCGCAGGCCCAGGAGTGATGTTCGTGATGACTGGCTCTTCATCATCATCACCCCCTCGTCTAAATCGACCTCCATAACTGTAAGGCTTTCGGGAACCTTCCTTTTCACTAGCCTTGTCTTGTGGTGTGCATCACTCTCAGGCTGAGCTGGTGGCTTCCAAGTGGCATCTAGATCATCAGAAGCGGGGCTTGAAGAAGAAGTTGATGTACTAAGCCTCCTTTTCCTTGCTGGGGGTATGGAAGACACTGGATCTTCTGGAACAGTGGCTTGCTCCTCTCCGCCTGCAAAAAGCTCGATTTCCTGAACTGCCCCTACTTCAGGTGGAACAGCTACTATTGTGGGCTGTGGTTCCGGCTGTGGTTGCGTTTCCGGCTGGGGTTGCGTTTCCGGCTGGGGTTGCGTTTCCGGCTGGGGTTGCGGCTGTGGTTGCAGTTCCAGCTGCGGTTCGGGTTGCGGCTGGGGTTGCCCACTTATCTCCTGAGTTTGCGCCTGCGAGTGCGTGGATTGGGTACTACTTTGCGATAATGACATTTCAACATCACTGGTCGTTAGTAGACTGGCTACCTCTGCCACAGTCATGGGCTTGGGCCTAGGTTGCTGGGGTGGGGCCACTGATGCAGAGGTGCTGCTCCCAGCTTGGTCCCCGCTGGACACCGCTGCTGCAGGCGTACGTTTTTTTTCCCAAAAAACACATCGGCCGGCACCCCAGTCTTGGCAAGTGCCACTTCCTTCTTCTCTCCCTTCTGACTGGCAACTTTATTGCTACTGGAGGACCTTGTATCTTTCTTTGGGGCCATCTTCTTCAGATGTCAGCAGGACGCAGGTGCACAAGTTGCAGAGATGTCTGTGGTCACACGTGGACGTGACGCGCAGCAGGACTTCAGCCTGGCAGTACAACGGGTGATGTTGATGATGACACCTCCTCCTCTGTCTTTTTGTGCACCTAAAAGCAAAGAAGCCAGGAGAAGAACATCAGTGAAACGTTGCATTTGTTGTTGTGGTTCAATTACTAGTAGTACAAACAAACAAATAAAAGATATAAATTAGTGTAGCCATTTCTGAGACTGTCAACAAGGGCTTTCCTGGTATACTGTGTACACTGTCAGGACAACCAAAATACAAATGTAATACAAGTGGACCCTGTTTGGCAATCAATTATTTGCTCATCACATCATTCAGGGAGCTGCAGCTGGCAAAGGGGATGGATGCAAGCAGTAAGCCAAGAGGAAAACCATGCAGGCCTAAATGGCAAAAGCAGCACACTTATAACTCCCACCAGAAATGGCCACCAGCCACATGGAAACTCACAAATCACAAGCAACAAGCATGAGGCCTGGAAAACAATGTACTGAAACAGGCCTACGATAGCCAGGCAAAGGCTGCATGGTAAACCACACTGCTTTGTCTGTAATGTAATGCAATAAAATGCAAACACGAAAATACACAGGGCTAAACAAGGCCTGCAACACACCACACACAACTAAGGCATGTAACACCCCCAAAAACTGAAATACACCCCAAAAATAAATCCACTTTTTGCAATTCAATCCAATGCCATGCATGTGCCCTAAATGATGTTTATATTCAACAGAACACACAGAAACAGTTGTTTCGTGCACCCCTGACTACCTCTGGGCCCACTGGATGAAAGGCCTGTTGGCAGACTAGGCTACAAGCTTGCAGGCCTATGGCAAAAAGCACACTACCTGGCTTCAAAATGGCCGCCAGCCTCATGGCCAGGCCCACAACAACAAGAAACTGAAGACAGACAATGCAGGCCTATGGCAAAAAGCACTATGCCTGGCTTCAAAATGGCCGCCAGCCTCATGGCCAGGCCCACAACAACAAGAAACTGAAGACGGACAATGCAGGCCTATGGCAAAAAGCACACTGCCTGGCTTCAAAATGGCCGCCAGCCTCATGGCCAGGCACACAACAACAAGAAGCCTAGGTCACAAAGGAAACACATGCAGGCCTATATGGCAAAAAAAGCAGCACACTTAATACTCCCACCAGAAATGGCTACCAGCCACATGGACACTCACAAATCAGAAGCAACAAGCAGGAGGCCTGGAAAACAATGTACTGAAAACAGGCCTACGATAGCCAGGCAAAGGATGCATGCTAAACCACACTGCTTTGCCTGTAATGCAATAAAATGAAAAAACGAAAATCCACAGGGCTAAACAAGGCCTGCAACACACCACACACAACTAAGGCATGTAACACCCCCAAAAACTGAAATACACCCCAAAAATAAATCCACTTTTTGCAATTCAATTCAATGCCATGCATGTGCCCTAAATGATGTTTATATTCAACAGAACACACAGAAACAGTTGTTTCGTGCACCCCTGACTACCTCTGGGCCCACTGGATGAAAGGCCTGTTGGCAGACTAGGCTACAAGCTTGCAGGCCTATGGCAAAAAGCACACTACCTGGCTTCAAAATGGCCGCCAGCCTCATGGCCAGGCCCACAACAACAAGAAACTGAAGACAGACAATGCAGGCCTATGGCAAAAAGCACTATGCCTGGCTTCAAAATGGCCGCCAGCCTCATGGCCAGGCCCACAACAACAAGAAACTGAAGACGGACAATGCAGGCCTATGGCAAAAAAGCACACTGCCTGGCTTCAAAATGGCCGCCAGCCTCATGGCCAGGCACACAACAACAAGAAGCCTAGGTCACAAAGGAAACACATGCAGGCCTATATGGCAAAAAAAGCAGCACACTTAATACTCCCACCAGAAATGGCTACCAGCCACATGGACACTCACAAATCAGAAGCAACAAGCAGGAGGCCTGGAAAACAATGTACTGAAAACAGGCCTACGATAGCCAGGCAAAGGATGCATGCTAAACCACACTGCTTTGCCTGTAATGCAATAAAATGAAAAAACGAAAATCCACAGGGCTAAACAAGGCCTGCAACACACCACACACAACTAAGGCATGTAACACCCCCAAAAACTGAAATACACCCCAAAAATAAATCCACTTTTTGCAATTCAATTCAATGCCATGCATGTGCCCTAAATGATGTTTATATTCAACAGAACACACAGAAACAGTTGTTTCGTGCACCCCTGACTACCTCTGGGCCCACTGGATGAAAGGCCTGTTGGCAGACTAGGCTACAAGCTTGCAGGCCTATGGCAAAAAGCACACTACCTGGCTTCAAAATGGCCGCCAGCCTCATGGCCAGGCCCACAACAACAAGAAACTGAAGACAGACAATGCAGGCCTATGGCAAAAAGCACTATGCCTGGCTTCAAAATGGCCGCCAGCCTCATGGCCAGGCCCACAACAACAAGAAACTGAAGACGGACAATGCAGGCCTATGGCAAAAAAGCACACTGCCTGGCTTCAAAATGGCCGCCAGCCTCATGGCCAGGCACACAACAACAAGAAGCCTAGGTCACAAAGGAAACACATGCAGGCCTATATGGCAAAAAAAGCAGCACACTTAATACTCCCACCAGAAATGGCTACCAGCCACATGGACACTCACAAATCAGAAGCAACAAGCAGGAGGCCTGGAAAACAATGTACTGAAAACAGGCCTACGATAGCCAGGCAAAGGATGCATGCTAAACCACACTGCTTTGCCTGTAATGCAATAAAATGAAAAAACGAAAATCCACAGGGCTAAACAAGGCCTGCAACACACCACACACAACTAAGGCATGTAACACCCCCAAAAACTGAAATACACCCCAAAAATAAATCCACTTTTTGCAATTCAATTCAATGCCATGCATGTGCCCTAAATGATGTTTATATTCAACAGAACACACAGAAACAGTTGTTTCGTGCACCCCTGACTACCTCTGGGCCCACTGGATGAAAGGCCTGTTGGCAGACTAGGCTACAAGCTTGCAGGCCTATGGCAAAAAGCACACTACCTGGCTTCAAAATGGCCGCCAGCCTCATGGCCAGGCCCACAACAACAAGAAACTGAAGACAGACAATGCAGGCCTATGGCAAAAAGCACTATGCCTGGCTTCAAAATGGCCGCCAGCCTCATGGCCAGGCCCACAACAACAAGAAACTGAAGACGGACAATGCAGGCCTATGGCAAAAAAGCACACTGCCTGGCTTCAAAATGGCCGCCAGCCTCATGGCCAGGCACACAACAACAAGAAGCCTAGGTCACAAAGGAAACACATGCAGGCCTATATGGCAAAAAAGCAGCACACTTAATACTCCCACCAGAAATGGCTACCAGCCACATGGACACTCACAAATCTGAAGCAACAAGCAGGAGGCCTGGAAAACAATGTACTGAAAACAGGCCTACGATAGCCAGGCAAAGGATGCATGCTAAACCACACTGCTTTGCCTGTAATGCAATAAAATGAAAAAATGAAAATCCACAGGGCTAAAGAAGGCCTGCAGCACACCACACACAACTAAGGCATGCATTTAGCACACAGCACAAAAACGGAAATACACCCAAAAATACACATTTTGCAATTCAATCCAACGCCATCCATGCCCCCTAAATGATGTTTGAAATTAAAAAATACATCACACAGCAAAGGAACAGTTGTTTCATCATGTTTCATCATGCACCAACCCATGACTAGCTCTGGGCCTACTGGCTACAGTGGCTACCCACCACTATATTTATTTTTAAAAATGATGAAAATTAAAAAAATTGTAATTGCAGCAACTGCAATGACCCAATCAAACAACACCAACTTACTTGTAAAATCTCAAATCGAAAAATCCTCAAATCAAATCAAATGATAATGATGCAGCAGACACAAACAGTGATCCTTCCAGCTCAAATCCAAGTGAAAAATGAACAAGAGATGGAGAAAGCACTGGGAGGAGCCTGCTGGAAAGGAACAGGAAGTAGTAGACTCTGTGGCACTTCCTCCCTCTCCCCCCGCCCACAAAATGAAAAAAAACACACCCAAATATCAATCTGAGGTTTTTTTCCCATGGAAATCATCAGTTTATAGAAGGTTTTATGCTGCTCGCGATATTATTCTTCTCCAGATTGAAAATTTTGCGTGTTCGGGATCGCAGGTTTACAAAGATCCCGCCGGAAATCCGATGGCGCGCCCGAATGACGTGTTCGCGACCGCAATCTCTCTCGTGGTGCACGATGGCGCATAAGAATGACGTGTTCGCGATCGCACACTCTCGCGTTGTCCGATGGCGCATCGAATGACGTGTTCGCGATCGCAAACTCTCGCAGGATCGCGCGGCCGGCTACCGAAATCTCGTGGCGCCCGCGAACGAATAGGAAAACCCGTCGGCGAACGCAGGAATCCCGGTAAGTCATAATCGCGCACGCTAGAATGCATTTTTAAAGCGCGAACAAGAAAATAATTCCGCTTCGCCGCGGATCGCGGAATTGATGGCAGTTCCGCGCTCTCCACGGAACGCGAAATTGTCCATTTTCCGCAAATTCCGCGAGCGGAGCGGAATTCAATGCCCAGGCCTAATATAAACCCATCCAGGTAAAAATGCTCGTTTGACTCCCAGGTTTCCTGTAGAGCTATAATGTGGTGAGTAGCAAGAAAACGTTCCCAAGAGACATCGCCCTTTTTTGTCCTTAAACCAGCAATATTCCATGTTAAGACTTTCATTGTATCATCATCAGTTATTATCGGCTTTAAGCCGGATTTTACTATATTAGAAGTAATGGCCTGAGATTGTTGAGTCAGGGAACAAGAGATGGTAGAAGTTGGCAAGGTGACCGCGGGGACAAGGTTTTCTTCAACCGTTGTTTCAGAAGAAATATCCATAATGGGAGATACTACATCGGGAAGAGGTAGTCAGTCTTGGGCATCCATACCAGAAAGGACCTGAAACCTATTATATAGAAATAGGGGCGACAACCGACAACTGGAATCTTACAAACGGCTTATAAAAAAATCCCAGTGGCAAGGCCCAGATACGGGTGGGATTGTTAGAGCAAGAATCTTGGGCCCTTAGTATTGATTTAACAACCGATGGGTTACGGAAGTTAATTACCACACAATCCCCATCAATATTCTTTGGAGATGGTCCCACCCACCCGACTCTGCGGACCATAATGTTGTTATTGCTCACAGGTACCCTGAACCCTTTATGTTTGGATAACCAGTCTACAGATTTGTTACGCAATTGGGTCCAAGATTCAATTTGATCTGGCCTAAGAGGGGGCACACCAGCCAAAACCAAGGCATACGGGCATGCAGCCGAAGGTAGGTCTAGTATGTCTCCAGACCCCTTCACAATCAAACGGTTCATCACATTTGGGCCACCCCTACCATTATTGCTGTCTCCAATACTGGTATTGGCCTGGGTAATGGGTAAAAGACTCGAGGGTCCCGCAGGCTGGGACAGTGTATAGTCAGATGAATTAAAAGAATTGGCCATCCCACCTGTCTCCAGTCCACCCCGCCCCTGGTTTATTGTATTTCCCCCAGAGCCAGATGCCATAGGTAATAATCGAGATATGACCGGAGCCCTAACACCCATGCTAGCTTTACCTGCTAAATGGCCCGGTTCCCTGTTGCTACCCCCCACAATCCTATTTGCTTCTGGCATTCCCAGAACCATCGGTGCTTCAGCTGTCCCCCGCACTGCACATTTACACCCACAAGCCTCCCGGTTAGATGACACATTGCTAAGTTTTTGGAGGTGCAGCAATTTTTCCTCAATTACCCCTAATTTACATAATAGGGGGGCTAGAAGAACAGTTATTAAAGTCTCTAAGCGTTTCCAATGATCAAGGTCACTCCCAAAGTCCGCCCTGGTGCGGAGGTCAATATTTGACAAATGGGACATGCCACCAGCAGATTCTAAGGTCTGATGCTCATGAAGCCCAGACTCGTGGTGCGTAGGTTTAAGGTTATGCTTGTTCCTCTGCGCCACACTTGCCCTTGTGCGTTTCGCAGGCGGCTCACCATTGCCTCTCAGCAAAAGATTAACAGGGCGTGCCATATTTTCCCTTAACCCTCTTTTAGGTCTAGTCACAGGGTCACCTTGGGCTGTGCAAGTTATGTTCGAAATGTGGGCTGGGGATAGAACCGAGAGTGCAGGGGGATCTACTATCTCCAAAGTTGGATTAACTGTCAAATCCTGGGTTTGGCTCATTACTGTATTTTGGGCAGGTTCCAGATTATTTAAATAGCCCATGTCCGGAACCCCCAATGCAGCAACTACATAGTCAGCTCGTTTCCCATCAGAACTTATAATTGGGGTCTCAGTACATTGATGAACCAAATTTTGTGATTCGCCCACTGGAGATTTAGCCATAATTAAGCCTCCCAAAGATGACCTTTTTTGTCCTGCGTAAGTGTCCATGGAGAGTCGTTTTTCAGTAAGCTGAATTTGATGTGTCAAAACTGACTCAGCCCTAGTCAAAAACACATCCAGAGTTCCCACAACCCCGCCCCCTCCCGTGCTCCTATTGCTTTACGTTTTGAAGTCATAGTCTATTCCTTGAAATGTATGTAGCACAGAGTCCTGGGCAGACTAGGCAATCATACGTATTACGATGAAGTAGTAAATTATAACCTTATGTGATGGCTCCGCCGACTAAGATGGGTGGCCCAGCCCTGCCTCCTCCTGCCTCGGACGGGCTCAGACAGGCCCGCCCTTGGTCCGGGCTGCGTCCCGCGCGCGTCCCGCGCCGCGGGGGTAGAGGCAGCGCTATAAGCGCGATGGATGTCGCCTCCCCCTCGCTCGCGGCACCTGTGGCGGGAGCTGAGAATGCTGGGACTGGTAGTCCCCTGTATAGTACGCCTCCCGGGACCGGCAGTGCTGGAAACTCCAGATGGAAGAAAGCCCTGGGACTCCTGTCCCACCAGGGCTCAAGGAAGAAAGGCAGAGTTACCCCAGTCAGCGAACAGCAACGTGGGAAGACAGCAAACCAACAAAACACACCACCCCGCGGGGGGAGAGGCAGCGCTATAAGCGCGATGGATGTCGCCTCCCCCTCGCTTGCGGCACCTGTGGCGGGAGCTGAGAATGCTGGGACTGCTAGTCCCCTGTAGAGTACGCCTCCCGGGACCGGCAGTGCTGGAAACTCCAGATGGAAGAAAGCCCTGGGACTCCTGTCCCACCAGGGCTCAAGGAAGAAAGGCAGAGTTACCCCAGTCAGTGAACAGCAACGTGGGAAGACAGCAATGTTGCTGAACCAGGTGAAATGCAGTGTAAACAAAACTTTTGTTTATATACATAGTTGTGCAGCATTTTGCTGGACACATCCAGGCAGCAAAACACCATGACTGTCTGTGTATGTGCAGAAAGGGGCACCTTACAGCACCTGATCCTACATTTCCCCTACGCAGGCACCCTTGCATTATGGTGAAAGTGTGCCCACATTTGCGCTATGCATCAATATATTACACATGTCCAAGGAGAAAAACAGTGAAGGGCTGTAATGTCTGAACTTCCAAAACAGCCCTGTGCTTCCATAGTGAGGGAACGCAGCATTAGCCTTCTTGCAATTAACAGTGGGCTACAACACTGTAGATGTAAATATGCAGAAATGGCTCACATACATTGACTTAAAGAAATAGTGGTACACTACATTGAGAAACTGTCAAATTCTCATCAAAGTATATACACAAACCAGTCCAACACAAAGTACAATGTTTAAAAATGTCAAACATTGATCTACATTAACTTTTTGGGGAGATGCAAATGTAGTGATTTACATAGTTCAAGATGCAGGCAACTAAGTACCACCCAACATCCCTACATCAGGGAACAAATGCTGTGGGAGCTCAATGCGTGGTTCAGAAAGGGAGCCCCAGGGCACCCTTAATGTCCTGAAGGTGGGTCAACACCTCCGCCGTGTCTCTTTGAACTGATGACATCCAAACATTTAAGTCTAACAATAACCTGCAGTCCTCCTGGTCGTAAGGGATAGCCTGTCTAGGTGGGGCCAGTGGTGCTGCTGCTGCAGCCGGTTGAGCAGCTGTAGTTGGCGGGGCAGGTTGTGCTGGTGCAGCCGGTTGAGAAGCCGAGGTTTGTGCGGCAGGTGGGGCAGGTGCTGTATGTTGTTCAGCTGCAGATGGCACTGAGTGTGTGGTACCACGTTGTAAGCCGGAAGTGCTTGGAAGATTTTGACGGTGGCTCCCGCTGGGGATGATTGAGGGGCGATGGCGGCGGATGGTACAGAGAGGCACATGATCTAGGGTGAAGGGCGGGCGGTAAGTGGTCCTGGAGCAGTCATATTGCACAGCAAGTTCCCCTCACCCTGCAGGCACCAGTGAACCAGGGGATGTGTCATGGGCTGCTTGGACATCGAGGAGTACAAATGAGGGGAAGAACAAAGATCTCCTGAGCTAGTGCTGGAAAGGAGAGTTAGGCTGGAGGCCTTAGCCCACGCTAGATTGCCTACCATATTAATCTTTAAATCAGACTGCAAAGGATAAGGCCCTTAAACACCACAAAACATCCTCTAATAACTGCACCCAGTTCTTCCATGCAACAGTAACCTCCCCTTCCCCTGGAGCTGAGGGGGGGAACAAAGGGAAGTGTGAACCTGCGCCATAGTCGGCGCCTTGGCTCTCATCGATCTCCACCGACGGCTTGGGGTCCGCGAACCCAATGCCCACAGCTCAACAATTGGTAATGGGGCGCCTGTGATCCACCACCCCACAGGGAATGTCTCTCTCCGAATCAGACGGATCAGCCTGCACGCGTGTGGCTCAAGGCGACAATCCCCTTCATCACACACTGGCCACAAAGATGGACACAATGCTTAGCGCTGTCGAGAAGCTTGGTGCTTCGCTTGATCAAACATGCACGTCGTTGGAGGCCAAAATAGATAAAGTTGCCTCGGATTCCACACTACTACACACGGTCCACCGCAGATTAGTGGATAAGGTACAGGCCAACAAGGTGGCACCCACAGAACTAAGACCAATCGCTAGCTCAAACACAACCTCGATATGCAGCTTAAAGGACAAAGTGCATGTGCTAGAAGAAAGGCTGGAAGATGCTGAAGGCTGATCGAGACATAATAATGTACATGTGGTGGTGCTGCCGGAAGATGTGGAGGGCAGGTATCCAGTATCCTACGCAGAATACTGGCTGAGAGAGGTACTGCCGGACAATGCTCTGTCCCCTCAGTTCAAGGTTGGAGCGGATGTACTGGGTGCCGTCCCGCAGGCCACCCCCCAGTGTGAATCCCAGGCCATTCCTGATCTGACTACTGAACTTTAGAGATAGGGATACGATCCTGCAAGAAACACGCAAACTGCCTGAAATAACGGTTCTAAATGCACGTGTCATGTTGTTAACGAACTATACGGCACAAGTGCAAAGTCGCAGAGGATCCTTTCAGCCAGTGAAGCAGTGCCTCCGCGAGCTTGAGATGCGTTACTCATTCCTGTTCCCGGCTCCACTATGTGAGAGGTATCCACATACCAGCCAGCCGATATTCCATATACTCATACTTGCAACGCATGGCCATCAATATAGCGTTGTTGCAGGAAACACATATAACACAGCTCGAGGCTGCCCGCCTTTGTCGAAGGTGGCGAGGACAGGTGTTTAGCACTACCTGCTCCACACAAGCGAGGGGCTCGCTGATCTGGATCAAGGCAGGAACACCCTTCGTGGCAGAAGAGGTGCAGACAGATCCGGAGGGTAGATACGTCTTTGTAAAGGGTCGCTTAAATGGACAGGTCATCCTGATAGGATCCGTATTTACCCCGAATGTGGAGCAGGTCATCTTCCTCCGTCACCTCACACGCATGCTTGCCCCCCGGAATGGGGTCCCCTGGCTGCTGGGTGGGGATTTAACTCAGTACTTGACAATGCTCTGAACCACTCATTTCCTCCTCTGACTAACACGGTAGCCTTGCTCTGAGCACCTGGCTAGCACACTGGTCTTAGACAGATGTTTGGCGCAATCGCAATCCAGACACCCGCATATACTCTTTCTATTCTCATGTTCATGCTCTCCATGTGAGGCTGGATCTAATGGTAAGCTCCCCTTCACTGCTACCTCTCATTAAACACATAGAATACCTCAGTTGCACACACACGGATCATAATCCCTAGCTAATACGGCTCAGCTGGGACGTCGGCCCACCTCCGGTCCCCACCTGGCGTCTTCAACCGGTGGCACTAGAAGACACAGCGTTTCGGGCTTCCCTTGGGCAGCCACAAGGGAATTTTTGGACATTCATGCAGGCACCTCTCACAGCACAACTCTCAAATGGGAGGCGTTTAAAGTGGTCATCAGAGGGCACAGTATGGGCCTCACATGGAATATACGAAAACACCTGACTCAGGAAATAGGGAGAGTAGAACAGGGGTTGCTGCCATGTGAAAATTGGGTGGCATCAGGTGCGGGAGGCCTGCGGTGCTTAAGTACAATGCACAGCGAACACATAGAATTACGTGAGCGATTAAGGTGCCTAAACTATGCAGCGCACTCAGCGCAAACACATGCTACATCTGACAGGCCCGGGCGATTGCTAATGTGGTTGCTGCGCCAGAAGCAGTCTCGACATCCTATACATGCAATACGCACTACAGCAGGGCCCACAGTATATGCACAACATGAGATACATGCAGAGATGACAAGGCACTACGCAGAGTTATACGAAAACACCATTCCACATGATCGGAAACGCACAACCACCTTTCTGAATTCTATACGCCTGCCTACGATAACACTGATCAGAGCACAGCATTAGATGCCCCATTCAAACAAGATGAGATTAGGGAGGTCATAGCAGCATTATCCACTGGGAAAACTCCTGGCCTTGACGGGCTGCCAGCAGAGTATTATAAAGCGTATGCGACGACCCTGGCCCCGCGCCTACTTACTCTGTACAATGCTGCCCTAGAAGGTGCCACTCTACTCAAATCAATGGCCGAGGTGCGACTAGTTTCACTCCCCAAACCTGACAAGGACCCAGTGGAGTTAAGCTCCTACTGTCCCTTGGCCCTGTTAAATATGGATCATAAGATCCTAGCGAAGCTTTTAGCGGATAGACTGGCACCATTGGTCCAATCCTTGGGACACACAGACCAGAATGATTTTGTACCGTCACGGAACACCTCTCTGAACCTGCAACGCTTTTTTAGGGTGGCCCGATATGCAGCGGATCACTGGCCTCATTCAGGCTGCCTGATACTGGACCTCGAGAAGGCCTTTGATACCTTGGAATGGAAATTTCTGTTTGCAGTGCTGCCACGCTATGGGTTTGGAGAAGCTTTCCTAAATATGATTTGGCTCCTATACAAGGCACCAACGATGTGAGTACAGACAGGCCCTACATATCGGCCCCCATTAGAGTGAGACGAGGGACAAGGCAGGGTGCCCTTTATCCCCGCTGCTATTCTAGCTAGCCATCGAGCCCCTGGCGGCAGCCATCCGAGAGCGGGGTGTGGGTTGGGGGATTCCGCTAGGTGATGGCGTGTATGCGATCTCTCTATATGCGCATGATATCCTCAAATACCTCAAGGACGTACACTCAATCCCAGCGACTGTGGCGTATATCCTGGGAGACTTTGCAGCCCTGTCTGGGTTAAAAGTAAATGCATCCAAGTCCTGTCTTTACCCGTTCGAAAAGACATGTCCCAACTCACACTATACACTCAGGAATGTTGACATAGAATGGCAGACGGAAACCTTTCGCTACCTGAGGGTATGAGTTTACCATCGACAGGATGACTTGCTTGAGGGCAATCTGGGTAGGGCGGTGAACTTGATTCGCTCTCAAATATCATTTTGGAATGCACTTCCACTGACGCTTATGGGCTGCATGGCTTTGATTAAAATGGTGGTATTGCCACGGCTCCTGTATATTTGACCAACTTACCCCATACATATCTCCAGCTTTTTTCCAAATGCTGGAGAGGGTGGTGAGGGGATTTATCTGGGGAACATCCCGCAGTAGAGTTGCACTCCAGAAGCTCTATCTCCCCATGAATCAGGGCGGGCTTGCGTTACCCAATTTAGAGCACTACTATCTTGCCGCTCAACTACAATGGGTGGCTTTGTAGTTTTCCGAGCGATACCTATCAGCCATGGCAACAGACTCTCCGCCCTTATCACATCACAATCTCCTCACAATCTCCTCACATTATTCCACCCATCTAAAAGGCAGAGAGCTCCAGCACAAATACTGCTTCATGTAGCATATAGATGCTACCGCAGAAGCTTGTTCCTTACACGAGACACAAAGCCATACGCCCCTTCACTACCATTGCTGGGTACGTCCAGACGATCCACGGCTATCATGGCCCATGATTTGGGGCACTTGGCGGAAGGCGGGATTCATGACATCAGTGATTTATACCTTGAGGGTAGACTTATGCCGTTTGACTCTCTGGTGGAGAACAATGGGCTCCAGTCAGGACAGTTCCTCATACACCACACAATAATAGCAGCATTGAACAAACATTGGGGTGACATGTTGAGAGAACCTCCAACACACTTAACTATTCAATACTGACATGTCATGTGACAGCATTTAATTTGGTGGTTCACCGCCTCCCTCAGGCATCATACAGTGATAGCGCTACTTCCTTTGCACACGAGATAGGAGATAGACTTTCAGCTTCCTTTCTCAGATTCCGAATGGAACACAGTGTTGGAAGGGCCAAATAGCATTCCGCGTAACATGCGTTTTTGCCTAATACAATACTTCATAACACAGAGGGCATATCTCACTCCAGCGAAGATCAATAAATACTACAATCGCACAGATGTAGGTTGCCCACGGTGCCACACAGTTGATGCAGATTTGCTTCACATGGTATGGAGCCGCCCACATCTGGGGGAGTATTGGGAATCTGTGGTAACCTCTTTAAATCACTACACAGACCGCAATATACCCCTGTGCTGGGAAGCTTGTATTCTACACATTTATGGCAGAACTAAGGGTCAAAAGGTGACTTCCCGTTTCATTGCTCTGGGGCTGAGAGTCGCTAAACGACTGATTACTAAAAGGTGGTGATCCACTGAACTCCCCGCTATTCTTGCATGGAGGCGCTCATTGCTGGTATGGGCCACAGCAGAAAGTGTCACACTGCGTAGAGAGGATGCGCTAGATCTGCAGAGGCTACATCAGGCATGCATCAAGAATAGGAGCTGTGGGGGCATTGCTGTGATCCCCCGCAACTTCAAGAGCAGAAATAACAGGCCTCGTTGTGGTTGGCCAATCGTCAATTTCAATAGACCTTGCATGCTGAGATGTGGAAGTGCACCGTTGATCACTTTTTGTGGGGTGCGGGGGGAGGATTGACCTGACCTGCGGGTGGCGCCATGTTAAATAGAACTTACAATCCCAATTATGTTTTAGTTGTTCCCAACATTATTATCCACCTCCCGAGTTAGCAGCTCTCACTACAGTACATTTACTACCATGTATCTGACAGACCATGCGGTTAAACAGCCATTCACCTACAACATATCAGAGACTTGTATAAATCACAAACTAAGAGACACATGAATGTGCACAGAGACATGTATTAATACTGTGATAATAACATAAGTAAATGACACAAATGTAATGGCCATAGTATGCATGCAAGCTGTACTGTATTGCAGACATCTGCTTTGTTCTCTTGTTGTGAAGAAAACAAATAAAACAGATTCAAACACAAAAAATGATTCTGCCTCATCATGATAGAGGTGATATCCATGTCATGCACCACCCAGACTGTGTTCAACAACATACTGGAGCATTCATCACAATCAATCTTTATTTGGAAAGCAACATACATGGACTAAGGCACTCAACAGAAGGCATCAATGTCACCCTGAGTGAATAATGGTTGTCCAGCTGTGACACAGGAAAAAAGAGTATTTATCAGTCATGAGGTGTCACATGTGTCATGCTCACTATTGAAATCATCTACATACAAATTTGAAAATATTACATTCATGTCTCGGTTCATGTTGTCTACATGAGGGGATGTGGATTGACTGTCTTACACACAACACATGACAAATGCAGGCTTGTGGACTACGAGAAGATCTTGCAACAATACTTGATTATATTGTGACTACAAATTGAGGGACATATTCACAAGGCCCTATTGCCTCCACAACGTCACTTTTCTTGACGTTGTGGTGGCAATAGAGGCTTTGCCATATTCACAAGGCTGCGTTAAGCCACTTGCTGTGGCTTAACGCCGCCTTGTGAATAAGGCACCCTTTCACCCTATACTTAATGTGAAGGGTGTGGACAATGGGTGTTCCACCACAACACCCATTGTATTTTACGCTGGCCCATATTAACAAGGGTGGTGTAAATATGGTCCAGCGACTACATTAAGAACAGTGAAAACCTGGTTTTACCCTTGCACAACGAGGATAGAAGACTAATTCCATCCTGTTTCGGCTCTTTCCATGTGTGTTGCGTTGTGCAACACACATACAAACAGCAAAATGCTATTGATTGCTTAGGTGCAGAAAGGTGTCCCTTCCCGCACATAAACAAACATCATAAAAGAATTACGTTGTGGGGGGGCATGGCCAAGCGGGCAATGGCATCGGACGTGCTGTGTTAGAGCTCCGTCCCGACTTCCCCAACAATCCGCCAAATGTATCCCATCTATCGCTCTCCCGGGGCTAAAGACCACCTGCATCGGACCGTGGTCGGGTCCGGAAAGCGCCGGGAGAATCCCCGGAATCGGAATTGCCGAGAGCCGCAACCGAGGCCACGGAGCGGCAGAGCAGTCCGGGTGGAAGTGGAGGGAACCAGGCTACAACTTCCAGGCAGCACCGAGGATGGGACATGCCCAGTAGGCTGAGAGGCACCGGAGCCTTCGGCATGCAGGTACAGCAGCCCCACCCGATCCACATGCTTACCAGAGAGACGGCGGCCAGCCAATAAACGTGTATACGGCAGCAGGAGCCCTGAACGAGCATGTTCCAAAGGGGCTGAAAACACATAAGGAGTTGGTAAAACAGGCCTGCGGCCACGGCCTTGCTGGACCAGCAGTGTTTGTTGCCATACACGCAGGGGCCCCAGAAACGGCATGGCAACCCAGAAGCTCCTGGCAAAGTAAAAGGCAAGCCCCCCTCTTTTTCTCCGGGTTTAAGGGGGAGATAGATCAGAGATACCTGCCTTTGCCACAAGGGCTCACGGGTCTGACGACGCGCACTTTGTGGGCACTGCGGTGGGCACCTGCGGGCTGAACTGGGACTGCTGGTGCCCTGGATTTGCCTTTAAGGGGCCTCTGGACCTCGAGGACGGCTCACAAAACCCATGAACGCGCTGTTTGAGAAGCTCTATACAGCATACAGGTTGATGTTACGGCAAGAGCTGCAAAGACTAGTGTGATTAGTGGGGCCACAGAAACTACCACATCCAAACCCATCTACGATCATACCACACAATATACCGTCTGTTAACGTGCCCAGTAAACTATCGCTATTAGCAAGTAGCGACCCTATGTCACAAAGAGGACGGCCACGGACAGGAACCGGGGGCCACGCTGCCCAGGCCCCCTTAACCCGCGCACAGACAGACAAGATGGCTGGAGAAGGGTGAACAGAACAGATGACTGCCAAGCTGGACGCAGTCCTAACAGCGGTAGAGAGACTGAATAAAACCATGGATCAAACTCACGCCTCAATAGAAGGTAAAATCGACAAGGTGGCAATTGATTTGAACCTGCTGCACGCAGATCATCATAAACTGGTGGATAGAACGTCGGCGACAGAGGCTACAGTAGCAGAGATTCTTCCGCAAACGACGGCCATGGACAAACGCATTAAAGACCTCGAGACCCGCGTTGATTACCTAGAAAATCGCGCCGAGGATGCTGAAGGGCAATCGAGGCGCAATAATGTGCGCGTAGTGGGCCTTCCAGAGGGAGAGGAAGGAAGAGACGCAGTGGCATATGTTGAGTCCTGGCTCCGTGATCTGATACCAACAGAAGCACTCTCCCCCCATTTTGTCGTTGAGAGAGCACATAGGGTGCCGGCTAAACCTCCGCCTCCAGATGCTAACCCTAACTCCTGATCCGCGTGTTGAACTACAGAGACAGAGATGCCATCCTCCAGGAAACCAGAAAGCTGCAAAAAGTGCAAGTGGGTAACAGCACCATTATGTTTTTTCCAGACTTCACGGCAATGGTCCAAAAACAAAGATACTCCTTCATGGCTGTGAAACGTCGGCTCCGGCAGCAAGACCTTAAATACTCCTTGTTGTTTCCAGCTAGACTAAGGGTGATAGTGCAAGGCAAATCACAATTTTTCAGCTCCCCGGAGGCAGCAAGCTAATGGTTGGACACATGGGAATCTGCAGGGAACACATCGGTCTCAACTGGATCAAAAGAAACACATCCCGGCGGCCAGACCGGAAAGAGTAGAAGAGACAGGAAACGCATCAAAACCCTAAGGTCGCAGCCCCTTGGACCAAACGAAGAACAGATGAAGCAAGACCAACGAAGTGCCCTACAGGCAGCAGCGGAAATTGGTGGGATGCAAGGGGAGATTTCGTCTGAATCCAGCGTACAGGAGAGAGACAGTGAAGAGGAACTATCTGAACAGACTCTTTATTCACAAGACTCAGAAGACCTCCCAAACATCACCCCACAAACTGCGGACGATGTACATTAATCTTTGACTCAATACTTCCAGAACGTGCCAATTGTGAAGAAGCCGGCATACACGCAAATACATATGGCCTAGTATACGAATACCATGTAACAATGTTCTGTAAAGTTTATTTGTTGAGGTCGCTATGCGCTGCGCAAAGTGGTGTAGAGAGAATGGGACTTAAAGACTTGTGTTTATCTGTAAACAGGTACATAGTTAGGCACACGGGCCCGACCTACATTTGCAGTGATTGCCCCAGTATATGCCTTTCATATTGGGAATTTTAGGGGGTAACATGAACCTGTCTGTATTGTATTGTAAGCATACTCCGCCTGTGCAGCAACCCCCCTTGACATTGTTGGAATGTCGTTTGACAAATCTGAAGTTTGGACGATTGCTAGTTGCATTGTCGCCTTTTGGTATTATATGTTCTAGTTAGATACAGTTATGCCATCCAACGCGCGCTGGGTCATCGCAACTATCTCATTGAACACAAGACAGATCAGCAACAGTCATTATTTAGAG
This sequence comes from Calotriton arnoldi, assembly GCA_963921515.1. Taxonomy (NCBI): domain Eukaryota; kingdom Metazoa; phylum Chordata; class Amphibia; order Caudata; family Salamandridae; genus Calotriton; species Calotriton arnoldi. The sequence continues at coordinate 94,770 of CAWUFW010021567.1, forward strand.
TTTCTTCCTCACCCACAAGCACGATTCCTATGCAGCGTACACGCCGTAAACTCACCTACGTAGCGACACCATGGCCCCAAACAAAATATATACGTGGAATGTGAGAGGAATACATAGCCCCTCCCGTAGATACTTAATTTATTCATATCTCAAGCGGCATCACGTTCAGGTCGCACTTCTCCAGGAGACACATTTAGCAGGGACTGAGGTCAGGAACTTACAGAGGAGGTGGAGGGGTCAGCTACATGCCACGAGTTACTCGGCGTACGCCAGGGGCGTGCTGATTTGGGTCTGGCCGGGCACTCCTCTTCACATAGAGGAAACACTGATTGACATAGAAGGTAGATATGTTATAATACGGGGCAGACTAGACGGCCAACCAATCATCATTGAGTCAATCTATGCACCCAACACTGAACAGGCAGCGTTTTTGGATACCCTGTCGAATAAATTAGCTGTTTTGCATGGAATTCCCATGATCCTTGGTGGGGACTATAATAGTGTGTTAGATGCCACCCTAGATCGCTCTTCCCCCCCCTGCCTGGCGCGCCCACAACGGCCGCTATGAAGGCACTACACGGATGGGTCTCCCAATGACCCCTAGAAGATGCATGGCGGCACAGGAATCCGCATGATAAGGTATACTCATTCTACTCTGGGGCACATAGATTACACGTCCAACTAGATCGGATACTAGTGTCTGAGGAACTCTTACCAGCTATCAAGGACCCCCAATATTTGGGGAGAACCCATTCGGACCATAATCCACATACTCTACAATTAGACTGGTGTGTAGACACACCACCAATTCCAAGATGGAGGCTACAGCCAGACACATTAATGAATGTGATGTATCGAGATTCGGTGGGGGAGGCGATTGAACAATATTTTGAGGTAAATACAGGCTCAACATCGTCATTGTTGATAGAATGGGATGCATTCAAAACAGTTATTAGAGGGCACTGTATAGACACACAAGCCGGCATGCACAAACAACTGGAAAAAGAACTTACCGCCTTAGAGAAAGCACTGGCAATGCAAGAACACGACGCAATCGCAGGACTGACCAAGCGTTTAGCTGACACTAAGGAGACACACGCACGATTGTTGGAAAGGCTTTGTTGCCTTAATTATGCAGCACATTCTGCGCGCACACATCACTCAGGGGAAAAAGCCGGCAGACTCCTTGCATGGCTAATCCGGGCAGAAGACACCGCTTCCCCGGTCACCTCAATCCGCTCCGCGCAAGGCACCACACTTTATTCCCAAAGGGACATACATAGGGAATTTACAACTCATTACACCAAACTCTATAAGTACGCGATCATACATAGCTACACCCGAAGACATTCAAGAATATTTAGCAGACATTAGACTACCACAGATCACGCCCGAACAAAAGCTGGAATTGGATGATCCTATTCTCCTAGACGAAGTAAGGGCAAGTATCAGTGCACTAGCAACGGGCAAAACACCTGGGCCAGATGGCCTACCGGCAGAGTTCTACAAGGCATATGTAGGAACACTGGCACCTCAGCTTAAGAAAGCCTATGATACCTCATTAACTGATTCTATGCTCTCAGTTACGCATAAAGAAGCACTACTTATTTCTCTTCCCAAGCCAGGCAGAGCCCCATTAATGTTAGGATTGTATAGGCCACTAGCGTTACTTAACACTGACTATAAGATCCTGGTGTCGATTATAGCTGCAAGGTTAGCACCACTGGTACATACTGACCAAAATGGGTTCGTTCCCACCAGAAACACATCACTTAATATCCGTAGGCTCTTCAGGGTACAGAAGTATGCTACAGATGCCTGGCCTTGCTCGGGATGCCTGGTGTTGGATTTAGAAAAGGCCTTCGACTCCCTGGAGTGGTCGTACTTATTTGCGGTATTAGGTGGATATGGTCTGGGAGACTCATTCCTACATATGATCAGACTACTTTATATGCAACCCTCCGTCATGGTCCGGACAGGGCAGCTACTATCGGATAACATAGAGATCAATAGATTGACTAGGCAAGGCTGCCCTCTATCGCCGCTCCTTTTTTCGCTGGCAATGGAGCCACTGGCAGCTCGGCTCCGTGAGGAGGGTGCGGACTGGGGCATTCGGCTGGGGGATGCATGCTGTCTCACTTTATGCGGACGATCTGTTAATATATCTGAAAGACCTACATAATATACCCCCCACCTTAGCAAACACCCTTTGGAAGCTTTGAGAAAGTGTCAGGGCTTACAGTAAACTGGTCGAAATCATGTCTGTACCCCTTCCGGGAAGAGACCACAGATCCGAACTTCCACATTAACGATTCGCTTCTCCATTGGCAACCAAACACTTTACGATACCTGGGCATATTTATATACCAGGACCCCATGGATATATTGGAGGGACACCTGACCAGGGCTGTAACTGCCATACGAGCGCAGATCAAATTCTGGAGGGTGCTTCCATTGAACGTGATGGGTAGAGTAGCTTTGAGCAAGACGGTAGTGCTACCCAAATTATTATATTACTTCTCCAACCTTCCGGTTTATGTCCCAGCCAAGGAATTTAGGGAGCTAGAGCAGATGTTCCAAGGGCTTATCTGGAATTCAGGCCGTCCCAGGATAGCACAATGGAAACTATATGCCCCTACTGAGCGGGGAGGCCTGGCAGTACCCAACTAAGAATTATATTATTTAGCAGCCCAACTACAATGGGTAACAAAATGGTTCGCTGGACATGGCCTAGAAGATTCGGCCACGATGCAGCCACCATGGTCCCAATCTCAGATATGTCACCTGTTCCACCCGATTGCTCGGCCTGCGAGCCCCTTGCAGGCATGCCTTGACTTAGCTAATCGCTGCTTTAGGAGAAGCTTATACCTTATCAGAAGTACGGTGCCTTATGCTCCGCCGCTCCCACTCTTGGGGACTCCCAGAGGAAAGGTGGGTACCTATGACGGGACGCTTACACAATGGCATGTAGCCGAGTTACACACATTGGGAGACCTGTATGCGGACGGGGAATTGATACCATTCGAGAACCTAGCAGAGGAATACGGCCTACCAGCAGGACAATTCCTGCTATACAACTCCATTAAGAGATCGCTTACAGCGGCTTGGGGAGACATCAATGTAGAGCCCAAGATGCATCTCTTGTTACAGTATTTGCATGTAATGGGCCACACATAATACACTGGTTGGTGGAGGCACTACTAACGCATACGACAAAACCTATGACAGCATTGCTCCTGAAATGGGAAGAAGACAGGGGAAACCCATGGACAGACCGCGAATGGGAGACTATACTAGCTAACCCCACATACATACCACGAAATTCTAAATTCCGCTTAATACAAACATACATCACACATAGAGCATACCTCTCAACAGACAAATTGAACAAATATTTAATATGACCACCTCGGCATGCCCCCATTGTCTACAGATCAATGCCGACTTTCTTCATATGATGTGGTTGTGCGCCTCCCTAAACATGTACTGGCAGGCAATTACAGAAGCGCTAGCGAAGTACACCGGAAGACCACCCTTACAATCGTGGGAAGAATGCTTACTAGGCTTTTACCCCAGATCAAAGGAACACAAAGTCACAGCAAGGTTCACTGATCTAGGCCTTATAGTGGCCAAAAGGTTAATAACAAAACGATGGAAACACGCAGAACCTCCCGTCCTAAATAGCTGGAAAAACTCACTTGTAGTATGGGCTCAGGCAGAGAGCACGGCATTACACAGGGAGGAAATAGCAGGATTGAGCAAATACCACATTGTGCGGCATTGGGATATCATGCTGGCGGAAGTAAAGTACATAGACAGGGAAGATGGGACCAACTCCCCGCATGCGGTGAATGAGCGAGATTTAGATGCTGATCGTCAGACACCCGGTACTTCGGCCTCACAATGAACCAAATTCTGTCATGACCATGAACGACTAGATAGGGAGCGCAAAGTACTAAAGACGTGAGAGAACTAGTTGGTCATCGCACAAGATACTGGAAGAAGGGAAGTGTTGGGCAAACTTTGAATTAAAAGTACATATATGACTACCTTTCCAAAACATTACGACCCAGCCGCAGCGGATTGAAGATGGTTTTTCTTTTTCACCTTTGTTTGATTATTTGGTTTAAAGTAAAAATTGTATCGCATTTGCATTAAATTGTATCATTGTATCGAGAAATATGATATAGGATTACACAGTACATATTGAAAGGGCGAATAGACAAACGACCCTCTTGAGGCTAGGGCAGGGTACATCAGACTACTCAATGTGTATCCGGTTACAGCCCATATGTGATCTGTCTCCACAAGTATGTATACCAGCTACATATGAATACATGATGGTTTAAGGACCGAGATCGCCATGGTGTTTTGAATCTGATATATATAGCTAAACGCACAAAAGAATGTCTATTATCTTTGCAGTAACTGTCTCGCCATAATCCCTCATGTATTATGTTTTATTTTCTTTCTTACCTCTACTGTATACATCTGAAAAATGCAAATAAAGATATTAAAAATAATTAAAAAAAATAAAAGAATTACGTTGTGCAAATTCTATGTATGCTGCAGGAAGGAACACATTGCTGCACTTGAACAATCATTCCCTTCAATGCAGGCACACTTGCGCAATGGTGCTAGAGTGCCTGCGTTGAAGATAGGCAGGTTCATTTTTTACAAAGTCTATGGCATCATCCTGTTGCGTACATAACATTGTGTTACTGACTACATTGTTATCATGGAACACACAGTGGGATGTCAGACAACATTTGTCATGTACTTACGACCTTGCATGCCAACAATGATCCCCAGGTTATCAAAAAGGTCTCCGTCATGGCCAACGCCGCTATCTGCTATCTGTGTTTCCACTGGTAGACAGTCCTGTCCACTCCGAATATCCGCAGCAAGTTTCGTACCTTGACATCATACCCCTGCAGTGCACGTACCCCACTCACCACCATCCTTGGCAAAAAAAATCTTGCCAGCCAAAGGAAAGCCCCAAATGCCTCCTCTGACAACCTAACATCCCTACTTTCACCCAACATCTCCCACAACACAACTAACCCCAATATGCAAAGAAAAACCCAAATAAATAATCAACAACTCTATATATATAACAAATATACACTGTAGACAAACACCCGACAAGATAATCACTAAAACGCAACAAATACAGAAAGACAGCAACACAGGAGTTGACAGGGACAGTAGGGACATCAGACTAGATACTAAACTACTCTCTTACACCACAAAATCAGCAGACATCTCCAAACACCTCCACAAATCTCAATAGACACTAACAGTGTGATAAAAAGTAAAAGTGAAAGTGGACAGCACTCCTCCATGAAACAGGATGCATGCTGACATCACTTCCTGCCTGTTTGGGGCCTGTTTTTGGAGTCAGCGTGAAACTTTTTGCCACAATAGGGTTAGCGAGAATTTTTCATTGTCAACACAGGTACTTTGCAAGTGTTTTCCATAGCGGGAAGGTAAAAATTACCACTTATGTGAAAGCGTCAAAAAAGTTGCCGCTAAGTGCTAGGTTATCAGCAAATGTTCCATATTGCAGGATATTACATGCCTAACAACACCATATGGCTATGGCATGTGATCTGTGTTGTGTAGGTGACTTTATTTATTCTGATATGTTTTGATATCAGAAATTCTGAGCTGTCAATATGCACTCCTTCCTCATATTTATGCATATCCATTTATTCTAATGTTTGTTAGTTAATGCATGCTTCAGTGGTAGTCATACTGATTACCATAGGTTGTAAGTGTGGCTATATATGAGACTGCTACATAACACATTGCTGTAAGGTGTGTACCACTGTAATGGCCTTGCGACACACACTAACTTGTACAACAAGCATTCACAACTTGTCTTGAGAATTTATAACAATGAAAGCAATGTGAATGTTGACTACAGATTCTCATTGGAGTATTTGCTTAGGTGCAGGCAATGACGTGCATATTTAAACTGGTTAGTGCAAAGGCAGTCAACATGGCTTAACACCACATTGCCCATGGTATCCATGCCACAACACTCAAATTCAGTAACTGGTTGTGAGATAGGTGTGGATTAGGACAGTTCAGCACAACTTTCAGAAATGTTGAAGCTTGTCCAGAATGATACCTCTGGGCTGTGTGGACTTTGAAGACTCTGTCAATTCAACAATTGAAAGCCAAGAAAAGTTGACATTTAATGTTTCTTCGTGATCTACATAGATTTCCATGTGTGCTGCATTATGCATCACACATGGATCTTGAAAATCTACTTTCAGCATAATATTGTGCTGGATGGGGTCCCTCAATGCAAACAAAAAAGTTCAAAAAGGCAGACCATTCACCCTTTGTAGATGGCACACATGTCCTGGAACATGGACTGCCCTGATGGTTAGACATCACCACAAGGGCATACACATGCCAGCCCGATATATCTTTGGTACACATGCCTCATCTCTGTTTGTTAAGACAAGGTAAAGCAATATGTAAATAAATGTTACACAACACCTGACTAAGACCTTTCTTCATAGCTTGCCCCTAACAAAGTTTAATCTTAAGATCATGTGTCAATGTGTGCAGTAACATGCATTCACCATTTTCTTAGCATACTGAAAGGTGAATGTTATGTATTTTGTATTGTATCACCATTCTCAAGACTACTTATCTGAGCCATTACATATTTGGGTACAGTCTCAGATGACTACATCTGCTTCAGCATCATCATGCAAAGTATGTTGGAGCGCAAGAGCCACTGCAACACACTTTGCATCCCCCTCTCATGCTAAGTGGCGCATGTGCATGTGCCCAACGTTGATTTGAATAGTATGTCACGTTGGTTTGCTTAACATCACTTTTCACTGGAAAATGTTGCCCAGATTGCTTTAGACACACTTTATACCTGACCCTTTACATGTGATCAGATTTGGATAAGTGTCCAGCATGCTTTAGCTATTTTTGGATTATGTCCCACTATGAGTCTGCAGCAATGTGTGAGTAGATGGAGGATTAGGATGATGTGACACACATGTAAAATATCGGTATGTGTTCATGAGTATTGTGTACATTCTTGGAGAGATACAACTGTTTGTGATATGACCATTTCATATTTTATGTATGGTCGCATTTGTGTTCAACTGTGCTTGCAAATGTAGAGATATTTCGGCATGTGTAGTTGTACTAAATACCTAGATTACACGCATTATGCCATCTGCATCTTAAATGTCGTTGTAGTATTCCAGAGGGAAGTGATGCCACTTCATTGTGCTACCATGTTTTTGTGGTAGGTCTTGCACAAATACATTAGCATTTGATGCTGTGATTCATTGTATGTTACTTGTATGTTTTGGACATACTTTACTCATGTGTCTGTCAGCCTTTTTGGGGGGGGATTGTCAATGCACAGTAAGTGTGATAGGATGAGGATAGTGGCAGTTCTCACCATTAATTGCCATGCCACACTCATGTTGGGGGAGATGGGACATCCACACATTATTGTCATTGCATTGCCATCTCAATTAGCCTACGTACACAATGGTGAATGCTGATGCTTTCACAGTTGTCCCATGGCTAACCTATGTTTCAGAGTTTGTGCTGCTTAAATTATATCAATGTAAGGTCATTGCAGTGTTAAGAGATGAGTCATACACAGTCTTTGTGATATAAGACATTTCCAAATTTGTCATTACAGTGACACATGTGTCAGCTATAGAGTAGTATCACTTGCAAGTGCCGAATAAATGTGTATGATCGATGTAAGATGCTGTCCCTGCACTGTATTGAATTATCCGATAATCTGGCTCAACTATCCTTTGATTCTTCAGCCTCCCCACCGTCAAGTTGATCCTGATCACCATTGTCATGTATCTTTTTCCAGTGGCACAGGTTACACAGAGAGATTTTTGGTTTAAACTTTGGAATAGATTTGAGCAGTGTGGCCCCAGCTACATCGATGCAACATACACACATTGTCTTGACTCCTAAACTCTTATGAGAAGATGGACCTGATGGTGCTTGGGGCACAACAAGCACATTGTATATCACAATGATGGGCCATATGCATTCTGTCCTTCCCACAGCTTTGTAACTTCAGAAGGTGAACAATCTGGAAAATGTATGTGTTACAACCAATAGTGTCACACAGAGCAATCACCTAGCAGGGTAGATAACACCAACTAAACCATGACCTGGATTGCTAAAATGTGTAGTGCACTACACATTTTAGCAATCCAGGTCATGGTTTAGTTGGTGTTATCTACCTGCTAGGTGATTGCTCTGTGTGACACTATTGGTTGTAACACATACATTTTCCAGATTGTTCACCTTCTGAAGTTACAAAGCAAGCATACTATATTTTGGTGAAGTGATTGTTTATTATACTACATCAGGATGTGAACATATAGGTGCCAAGCTATACATAAGCAATATAACAGTGAGGTGACATTTGGTGAAGAAGTTGTTGATGATGGCATCCCTCCTCAATGTTGCAGCTGCAGAAGTGGAATGTTGGCTTGGATCCACTTCTTCCTCCTGCCCATCCTCAGGATTTTCCATCTCTTCTTGGTCTTCAGGCAGAGGTGTATTTGTCCTTACACAAATGTTGTGTAATATGCAACAAACAAGTATAATCTTGCAGACCAAGGCCATGCTATAAAGGAGCCTTCCACCTGAAATGTCCAGGCACCGAAACCTTGATGTGAGGACTCCAAAAGTCCTTTCTACTATGACCCTTGTGCGGCCCAGTGCCACATTGTAGTCTCTCTGAGCCTGTGTGTATGTCACTTTGATGGTTGTCATCACCTATGGCAATAGTGCATAGCCTTGGTCAGCTGTAAAAAAAAAAAAATGGAGAAAAGGTACATGAGTCTTTTATCATGATGTGTTAGCGGATTACATTTTTATACTTTGTGTCCAGTGTGCAGCATTCTACATTCACTTTCCACATGGTGTGGTATGGAAAAGTTAACAAATCTATGCCATTAACGTGCCTATTGTTGACAGCATACACATCACTAAAATGACATTGCCCTGGTCCTCTGGAATACCTCCATAGTGTAATTGTCAGGATGCATGGGTACCTTGACACAAATGAGTCACTCATCATGCTTATATTCAAATGACACATGGCAATGGCTGTAGGAGTTACTTCCATTAGTGCAAAAATGTTTTTATAATAAAATTTCAGGATGTAAAATTTACATTGTGTCAGGCATGGACATGAAAGCAGATGTTTTTGACCCTGTGAGTTTTGATCTTCACATCTTAGTGATAACTGGCCATTTTTTGAAGACCATACATTCTTTACTATGTGTGTATGGAGGATTGACATTGACAATGGAACACTGCAAGGAAAGACACCTTGGTACAAGTGTATACCATATCTTTGCCAATGTTTGTTAGCCATTCATTGTGTGTTTGCACTGGCACCTGCAGTGCTGTTTGCCATTGTGACACACACAAAATGCCTTGTAGACGTAGTTATTAGTTGTGATGGGAGATGTGTTGCGTGTATGCAATGTGACGTGTACTTGCTGCACAGTCTGGTCCCTTAGATGAGAGCTAGGGTAATGAGCTTTCTCTAAAATATTTTCTGGTTGTTTACATTGACTGTTACTTGTTCAATTATTTGTGTTCTGTTAAGCAGCATTGTCTATCAGGACTATTGCAGTACTAGTGTCTGTAAATCATTTTCTTACTCATAGAAGTGTGTAATGTAATCTCTCCTCTTGGCCATGGGGACACCTTCTGGGCCACTGAGTTCACAACAGGGATGAATAGCTTCCTCATTGCCTAGTCATAGCTGTTCAATATGAAGTGTGCTTACATAAATGTCTGGGACAATATCTGGATGTGCGCATGGTTCATCATGATGTTTTGTGTGCCACTGTACATCGGTGATTGTGTAGACGGGTGAGCTAACCTGTATGCAGATTAAAGTGTTGGTATGTGCTTTCGTTTGACATACACAACAATCATGTTGTTCATGCTCAAACATAATTTATCAATGACGTGTTTGCATGACTGAGCTGAAACCATTTGTGCATTGTGGGTGTGTTATTTTTCAGTGTGGAGCTGACATTAGATCATGTAATGCATATGTCACAAACCTTGAAATGTAAGCTGAGTTACTCCCTCTTCCATTATGTGATACGGGTTACAGGGACTGATCATGGTATATATGTGGATGACCCCATTGCTTCTGTATCCTCAGTTGTGATTCTGGAGTGTGGCACACCACTTGAACACAGTGAACTGGATGCAATACATTGGATGAGTATGTTGAGTGTTGCGGGGTATCTAACTGTCCAAGGAAGACAATGTTACCATTTGCAAAGTGTGTGAAGTCCTTTCTAGTGGTTTGCCTTACTGATTATCTATTGGTATTTTAAACGCTCAATATTATTTCTTCACATGACCAGGTAGTGTGACAATGGCCATGTCCTTTACCATACCATCATGCTAGATGGCAGTCCCTCATCCCATGAAACTGGTTGCTGTGGCCTACCATGTCTTATTGAATGACAACATGGCCAACATCAGGGCATCGGGTAGCACACGCTATACATGATTGAGCATGGCAGATTGTGACAGATGTGTTTGACGTCCCCTTCTCAAGTGTCATCTGTGGCAGGAATAGCGTTGTAAGGGCAAAGGGACTTAACAACAGTGACAACATTTTATATTAGGCTACGGTTGTGAATCAGAGGGTTTAGGAACTGTGACCCACAAAACAGAAATTATGAACACTTGATGGATAACCTTTTGTTAGTTACAAAGCCATGGCAACAGCAGGACAGAATGGTGGCTGTAGGAGAGTAGGATCTGCTTCACATGGGTACCCCCACTTTTTGCTGATGCTTCACTGTTTTTAGACCTTAGTCTGGCTGGGGCCCTGCTAATCAGAACCCCAGCCTAGCTGCTTCCTCTTTAAAATGGTTTCCATGTGCCTTAGGCACATCTCTGATTGGAATCTGGAGTGCCCTTATAAGTCCCTAGTATATGGTATACTATGTACCCAGGGCATAGGTACCTCAGAGGCCTACCAGGGGCTGCAGCATGTATTGTGCCACCCCTGGAAGGCCATCCAAAATGACACCACAGGTCTGCTACTGCAGCCTGGGTAAGGTGGTGCATGCACCCCTTACTGTGATATAGGCTACCTATATCACTACATACATACACACATATAAACCTATAAGTCACTCCTATGGCAGGCCTTATCAATCCTGAAGGCAGAGTGCGTGGTTCCTATGTGAGAGGGTGCCCCTGCAGGAGCAGGGCCCCTCTGCAGCATTCGGAGACCCTTCTCTGATGCTGTTTGTAGTGCAGCCTGACCATATACTCTTAAGCGCATTATAACCTCGCGTTAAATGCTAACTTTGGGATGGCTGCACGGAAACATGTCGTGTTTGGTGTCAAACATCTTGGAATACGACCCCCCGCCAGTTCTGGCAGCGGGGGTAGCATTCCACCCTTCTAGAGGGAGAGACATGTACACACCGGTATACCCGATACTGACTTTCCAGAGCCCTGGCATCACAAAATGGATGCCGCTGCCACAGACACGAGTCTGGCCTCCTGCTGCTGACCGAAACTCCGGCAGGGGAGGCCTGGACAATAGGTTTCCTGTCCCAGGGAGGTGTAACCACCTCCCCAGACAGAATAGTGTGTATTGGGGCTGGGCGGGAGCACTCTCTGGTGCTTTGAAGTCCTGCACTGGGGGCACACTTGTTGTCCCTGTGCATACCCCAGTTCAAACCGGCTCAGGGGCTTCCAGCCCCTGCTCTGGCGTGAAACTGGACAAAGGGAAAGGGGTGTAACCACCCCTCTGCCCTGACCCTCACATAGGTGGGGCCACAGAGTATGTCCAACCCCCTACCTTAGTATAAGTATGGGACCCCAGTCCTTAGGACTTTAGATTAACCTGGACGAAACTCTGACACAGAATCCTGGACCTTCGACGCTCTACTTCAAGATTAGAGGATTGAAGAATCTCCCTTGGGGTCAAGGAGTGACTCCCCTGCTTGGCAGGCACCAAAGAAGCAATTGTCCGGTCTGCATCGCTGAAGTTCCCGCGGGACGCCGAAGTCTTTGCATCACCAGAGGTGGATTTCCAGACTTCTCCGAGGCTGCCCTGAGTCCCCAGCAAAGCTGAGGCCCGTAGCTGTCGTGGGTAACGTGGAACCGTGACCCCTGGACACCGATCGCATTTGCAAGTGCATCCTCTTCTGGGTCTCCCACGAAGTCGTGCTTTGGGCTCCGAGTAGCCCCAGCCTCCAGCACCGACTGCACCGAAGATCACTGGCCTCCACTCCACGAGTGTCCTGTGAGTCAGCTCCACGTGCGTCGACTCGAGGCTCCTTTGCGGTCGCTAGTCCGTTGGCTAGTAGGCCCTCCCGAAGGCCAATCTTCTTCTGCTTGGGCTCCCTGGTTGCTCCAGGCGTGCCCTGACTTACCCTCGCTGGGTGAGTCCCCCAGACCTTGCTGGTCTGCAACATCGTCCTTCCATTTCCACGAGACTTGCCGTTGCCAAGGCTTGTTGGGTCCAATCCGGTCGCCGATACCCCTGCAATCGACAGACGTTGTGGGACAGCTCGAATCCAGCTCCTGGTTATCATCGACGCCTCCTGGACCTCGTGGCTGAAGAGTCAAGACAACCGTCAACCTACCTGAAGCACTCGACATCGGTGGGCATCTGCTCATCGCCTTCCTGGTCACTGGCTAGTGACCCAGACTCTGTCCCCTCTGCTTTCAGGTTCTTCAGATCTTCGATCCACCTTTGGATCCACCCGAACACTTTCGACTTGGCCGCCAGCAGCACTTTGCAGCAGATCGCCATTGAAAGCGACGACGAAACCCGACCCCGAAAGACACCTATGCACCCGGCTTCCCTGGGTGAGGTAACTCGAGTACTCCGGTGCTCCCATGGGTATTGACACTAGAACAGCCTAGTTCTCAAAGGGTTTGCTCCAAGTCCTCCTCTAAGTGTCCCTTTTCTTTTGAATTCGAATCGCGACTTTCCCCATAGAAGTTAACGGCGATTCGCGGCTGTGTTCATACACTGCACGCGTCCCCCGTGGGTCCCCTGTGTCACTACCTTGGGTGGTTCCTTGTGGTCCAAGCACTTCTACAGGCTCTAGGCCTTGTGTCTAGCTCAGTCGTGCTTCTTATACCACTTTATTGGTATATGGTTTGGTACGCCCCTAGGGCTCAAACGTGTATTTGTGCTATTACTGTAGATAACTAACTTATAATTGATGTACTTGGAACTCTAGTCTCATGAAGAGACTAGAGGGGTGTGTTTAGCAATAAATACATATATTTTGAATATATACCTGGTGTGGTCCTCTTTCATTTGGTCACTCAAGAGATTATAGACTGGTAAAACAAGCTGCTTTACATTCCTTCAAGACTTAGCCTGAAGGCTGCTCTCCATAGCTACCACTAGGATAGCTTTCAATAAAGGTTGTCTTTAACCTATCTCCAATAAGGGGTTGTTTGGACTGGTGCAAGGTGCCCACTATAATTAGTGGACAGCATATGCCAGGCCAACTTCTCACAGTGGCAGACTGAAAATGAGTGTGAAAGGTAAGATTATTGAAGCAGGATAGACCTTGAGTGCACATGCAACATAGGTCAGGCTTTGATAATAGGAGTGTGATGGATGTAAAGACTCAAATTTTGAAAAGGGTTTAGGTAATGCACATCTTAGTGCAATTATGTATGTATGTGATTACCAAACAAATTAGAGTGAGTAATTTGGAAAGAAGACAAATCAGTTTTAACATTGAACTGACTGATGGGTGGAAGGGCACGGAAATGAATGTAGGCAAAGTAACATTGGATGAATGGAAGAAAAACCACAGTTGATGAAAGAAGGTAAGAAGAGTCAATGGAAGAGCTGGAGGTAGATTATTCGCCAGGACAAGCCAAAGTGTTGAACAATGATAAATTGTGAAGCTGCTTATGAAATTTTGAACGTGTACTATGAGCAATGCCGAAAGGTATAAGGTGAACACTATGTTGAGGAAATGCACCAAAGTGAGGTATGACTTGAAAAACATTGTGATGCACATGGAATTTGAGGAAATGAATCCATTTTTTTAAGGACATACATATTTAATATAGGTGAGGAATGTAGTGAGCAAATGTCACTGCTGAATGTGCACTTTTAGCACATTACTTAAAATGTGCATCTGCAATATCCATCTTTGTGAAGCATTGGACTAAGGGTAGCTAACAACACAGGCACTTGAATGGCAAAAGTTGGACTCAATGGGGCTTAGTTACAAGCCCCTTCCGCCACAGGTGCGTCACTTTTTTGTGACGCACTGCAGAGCAACCTGCTGCCCCATACTTACAAGGACATGTAAAGCCAAACTGCGTGGCTTTTCATGTCCTTGTGAATATGGCACACTTACAAGCATAACTTTTGTGTGGAAGGTGCATGCCATGGGTGTTGCTGTGGGTGTTTACACACATGACTTCAGCCACATTTCTAATTTACAAGAAAGTTGTACTTACCAACAAGCAGTCCATTTCCATAGGTGCCATTCTGCAACCGCTGCTTGATGACAGATTGGCGGAAGATAAAAGAATAATGGACACTGCCAGGGTACTTGGCCACGACATTCAGGAACACACTAAGATGGTCAACTATTGCCTGCACATTCATGGAGTAGGTATGCTTCCTGTTTCTGTAGATGTGTGCAGTGTTAGCAGGAGGCACAAGTTGCACATGGGTGAAGTCCATTGCCCCCAACACATGCGGAAAACCAGCAATGGCATAAAAGCCTTGCTTGTTGGTGAGTTGTTCTTGCGCAATGTTGGGGAAGTGGATATAACGCGGTGTCAGGTTGATGTTGCCATCCAGGACAGTGGGGAGGAACCTGGAGAAGGATGCCTGGGAAACTCCAGCCACTCTGGCGGTAGTCAGCTCAAAACTCCCTGAGGCCAGCATGTGCAGCACACCAAGTAGCTTTGTTTGTGGAAGGATATTTGTGCAGTGCTGGGATGTGGCCTGCAGCCTTGGCACAACCTGGGTGAGGAGGCGGACAATGGAGCCCCTTTTTAGCCTGTAATGGGCTATGACCTCCTCTGGCCAGAGGTGTGTGAGGGTAATCCTCTGGCAGTGGACCCGCTCTCTTAGTTGGCTCTGCCTCTGTGGTGGTGGTGGTCTTCTTGGTGCTCAGAGTTGCAGTAACAGAAGCTCAATTTTTAAGACCAGGTGTTTATCATCTCTAGATATAGCCTGTTCAGCCAGTGCAGGCAGGTGCTCATCTGGGTGTTCAGCATGCTGGTCTTCTCGTCCTGGACAGGTTCTGCTCCTTCAGGGCAAGGCACACTCCTTCCTTCTCTGAGCATGCAGATAGTCTTCTGTTTGTTTGGGGACACCCTTAGCTTCTCCAGTAAGTTGCATACCTTAGGTGATGTCACCTCACCTCTGACAAACTGGCTGTCATACAGACACCAGCTCTGGTCACACAGCCATCCTTTGAGTACTCTGTGGAGCACTCCCTTCCTTAGTCAAGAAGAATTTGGAAATGGAACAAAGCAGGGTGGTTTTGGTCCTATTTTTGTACTCACATTCCAGACTGAGGATGTGGATCTGTGTGAGCCGAACCTCAATATTTCACTGAACCCCAATATTTTGATCACACCACAATTTACCTCTGGCAGCTCGGCTCCTGCACCCTTGATCTAGTGTTAAGAGTCACCACCCTTCTTGACATCAGGCCCAAAAAAATATCAGAGTAAATCAAATAATAACTGGGACCACTAAATAAATTACATCTAGTTCAAATAACAATTGAGTCAAGAATCTCAAAGTAGGCAGTAAAGAGAAATGCAATTAATGCCATAAAGGCTCAAATACAGAGTACATAGTCAGAAATCAGAAAAGTTTCTAAGTCTCAAAAAGCAGCAAAAATGCTAAATGGACAGACAGCGGGGAAAGGGAAATCTTTTTCAAAATGAACAGAGAACAGTGAAGAAAATGAAAAGTCTCTCTGGTTTACCCTCAAAACCAAGGGTTTTATACATATTTTACACATACGTAATAAGCAAAGCTGTAAATTCAGCATGGCATGACTAGCAATAATATCTAACAAGTAATGTGAGTGGCACACACCTTGTTTAAACCTATCTTCTTCCAGAGTTGTGTGAGGTTTAATGCGGTTATACCATGCTATGCAGGAATAGGGAACTGCCTGTCTCCCTTATGTGTGATCAGCAAGGAATATTTCAAAACATGTATTACATGAAAACCCACCTGCACTGCAAAATATATTTGACATAGTATCATATTTCAGTGTGTACCCAAAAAATATTAACAAGTTTTCACAATGTTTTACAAACAATAAATTATATTTTCTGTATGTTGCAAATTAATGTGTTTACATAATTTAAACCCAGCTCAAACACGAGTCCACATTTGTAACATCAATTTTTTGAGATAAACATAACATAACATGACAATATATATCATTCTTCAATGTCTCTTCATCTGCGTGTTCGACATTGTTGTTGGTGCTGCCCTATGCATTTCAGGACACCTAGTTTCTTCCTCAGGGGCCACTCCATAGAAAATAAATCCAAAAACAAAACGAATTATTCCAAAACATCCTTCAATTTACTATGTCCCCAAGAGACAAAAACACAACACCACACCCAGTATCGTATATACCGAGCTCTTGCTGAGTAATGAATACCAAGCCAAATGAGTGAAATTATTCCTAAATTCCTATGTGCATCATGCATAGTTGCCCAATGGTGTGTTCACAAAGTGAGATCTAACTCCCATAAGTACACCTCTCCACCTTCAAACAGTGCCTCATCACACCTCGATTGTACTCACAGAATGTGGAATTCAGACCAGCTCTTTTCTGCAACAATATCACCATTAGTTTGTTCAGATCAATGATAAGGTGTCAACTCAATGCTCATGTGAACAAATAATAAAAAAGTAATGTATCGACATACCTCAGTATAACAGGACTGAGACATTCAACAAGATTGCCTTTGCTGACACGGTTATGTCTCTCCACCCGACTTCACCAGAGTGCCTATGTTTGAAAAACCGACCAATCATCAATGACCTTTACTTGGTAAAAAAGTTTTGAACTAAAACTAGATCCCTACTATCAACACATACCTAAATCCACTATGTAAAAAGTCTCTTCATCGTTCTAAGTCACCTGACTGTGCCGACTGCAACCATGCTCTCAATCTAGTTGAATCTAAATACCTTGTGCCAATGGCATTTACCGCGTCCCAAAATGAACAACAGACTACCCTATGACTAGTCTATCTTAAAATGGTAATAGCTATATCACAATAGACCTCCTCTCTTCAAAAGCCAACACCAACACTTCTCGTAGTATAAATCAATCGCAACTTTCACTTGTGGGATGATCACAAAAAGATTTTTGAGACATATCCCGATATGCGTTGTACACCAGCATTATGAACGCTTAGAAAACAGTACAAGTGAACAATTAATACATGCAATTCACCACTAGCATGTGTATGCAATATCAATGCTGATATCATGAGGTTAGATCTGAAAACAGACATATATGTATATATAATTGAAATGTATATATAATTGAAGTGTATTCAGGGCTCTGAGTGAGGTGTATGAATGACTCTACTTCTGTGTTTTATGCTGGTTGTGATGCTAGTCTCACTCAATCTTATAAAAAACAACTCATGTCTAACTTAACATTAAGACCCATAGGAGTCATAGTATTGAATTTTTTGATCCAGAAAATCTTTCGCTGTAAGAGAAACTTATTGGGATCTGTCCCCACCTTCGGTGTCACAGTTTCCAGTACCAGAAACCGTAACTGAGCAATGTTATGACGTTGTTCTGACCGGTGTGCGGCTAGTTTCAAGTTTGTGTTCTTATTACGAATCAAGCTTTTATGTTCGGTTATCCTGATCTACACTTTCCTTTCCATTTTACCAACATAAAGCAGGCCACAGGGACACTTAATACGATAGATGGCATTTGCATTGTTGCAATCAGCTGAATGTTTTAAGATGACACCCATTGCACGCCCCTTTAACGCAGAAAACTGCTTTAAAGGGAACGATATTTACAAGGCATCATTAAGCCAAAAAAGTGGCTTAGTGCTGCCTGGTAAATATGGAGCAGGCTTCTGCGCCACCAGAACGTCAAAAAAGTGACATTCCGGCAGCGCAAGGGCCTCATAGATGAAGAGAAAGAAATTCGTCTTGATTAAAAATTGTAACATAAACACTACATGATAAAGAATATGAAATCGGCAATTGCACATGAGAGAATACTCCTCAGAAGATGTAGGAAGGTAGGCGCAAGCATATCACCCACTAACCTTTATTATATCTAAATATTCTCCAATCAATTTAGTATACACATTTTCTTTAATAACCACTAAGTTCTCTTTATGCACTAGTACATCATGTTTTAATTCATTTTTTTAATAGTAATCTCAGCATTCACATTATTAACATCATCTGAAGCATATCCCACGGGAGTCAATAAGCACCACAACAGTCACACTACAACTACCAATATTATCATTAGTGTTATCAACCCTACAATTGTACAATATCTGCTGTAATCCATCTTCTTTTGGGATAAAAATTGGTACTGTGGTAAAAATTCAAAAATCAACAAAAATGTTCTTTAAAACAATATTAATGTTTTATTTTTCTTATTTAATTGAAACCATAATCACAACAACAAAAAATCAAAAATAGCTGCTTGATTTTCTTTCAACAGTTTATTTCAAACATTCACCAAAAGTTCATTTCAGGTTTCAGTTCTCAGTTTTCAACAGCAAATCTCACAAGTCTTATTTCAAAATTCTCTTTATTCCGTTTAAGGTGGCTCTTCCCCTGACTCAAACTCAGTCTCTGATTCACTTTCAACTAACACCGATTCATCAATGAATAGTCATCTACGGTCTCATCTTCTTTTTCAGAAACTGTGGCTAAACATACCCATTCAGGAGAGGCATATTTTGATTTGGCACTCTCTTTCTTCTTTCCCTTTTGCCAATCTGGTGATTCACTCCCACTAGCTTCACAGTTTAATTGTATCTCAGGTTCAGTGCTTTCTTTTGCAAGTTCTCTTCCTTGGATTATCCTCCTCACATCTTTCTCTCTCAGCAACAGTCTTTGTCCCTTTATTCTCCAAGGAACTTGAACTTGAGCTCAGATTCAAACTCAAACTCGAACTTGAATTTTGATCAACTTTGTCTTTGTTTGCTCTGTTCACAATGAGCTTCTTCTTTCCTTTGGGGGGCTTTGTAACTTTAATATTCAACTGTACAGTGCTCGGAACAGAGACTACTTTTAGTTGCTGCCACTCATGCTTTTGTGTTTTGCACTTCACTTTGATCATTAGTTTGAAACTGCACTTCAGGAAGTTCAGGTTCTTCATCAGACCTTTCACTAACCTGAACCTTCACCCTTGTATTTTGCTTTTGCATGTTGTCTTCACCAGTTTCAAAATTAAAATCTTTAACCCCCCCTCTGGATTCACGTTGCAGACTTGAGCTTGGCTTTGAACTTGACCTTGCACCTCAGTCTTTGTGCTTTTCCCTGGATCACTTAATTAATCTACTGTTTCAACTACTCTCACTCTCTTTGTGTGAGAAGCGTGTATCCATTGTGACACACCTGTACGCTTCACTGCAGTATTCGTCATCAGGATTATCTTTTATGGCCCCTTCCAGTGTGCATCTAAACATCCCTTACAGATGTGCTTTCGGTTTACAATCTAATCTCTAGGACTTCATCCATGACATGAAATATTGTTGTATTCTTCCGATGCCACATTCACCTGATGAGAGACAGATTTCACCATATCAGCAAGACCCTTGCAATAATGTAGAACAATTTCATCAGTTATTGAAACTAGTGCAAGCCTCATTGCTCTACCCATGATGATTTCAAAGGATGATAAACCAGTCTTTCTGTCAGGTGTGCTTCTCATGCTCATCAAAACAAGAGGAAGAGCATCAGACCACTTTAAACCAGTTGAAGTACAAACCTTTGCCAGCTTGTTCTTAAGAGTGCCATTTGTTCTGTCCATAGCACCAGAGTATTGCAGCTGAGAACTACAATGAAATCTCTGTTTAATACTACATGCTGGACATATTATATGCAAAACTTCATTCTTGAAATGTGCACCTTGATCAGTCTCAATAGAAGTAGGAAGACTGAATAGCAGTATTAGCTCCCTCAACAACAACTCTTCAACTGTAAGGTTGTCCACTTTCCTTATGGGAAATAATTCCACCCATTTTGAAAAAAGGAGATAATGACTAAGACATACTTCAAACCATTACAGTTTGGAATCTGAAAAAACATTGCTTGGAGATAATTGGCCTTCTGATTTGACAATATGATTCACAACAGTAACTGTTCTTTTGCCCACATTATTTAACCCCTTAACTGCTGGGCCTTTCCCCCCCCAGTGCTGAGCCCTTTTTTGGCTATTTGGGGTAGTTCGCGATTAGGCCTCTGTAACTTTTTGACCACATAAGGTATCCACGCCAAATTTGCGTCCTTTTCTTCCAACATCATGGTGATTCTAAAGCTACCCAGGGTTTCTCGATTCCCCTGGAGGGGATCCATAAATTAGCCAAAATACAGGTAAATTTTGTTTTTTGGGGGAAAAATGGGAAAAAAGGGCTACAAATGAAAGCGTCTGGTTTTTTCCCTGCAAATGGTATCAAAAAAGGAGTTGTGGTCCTGAAATCACCATTTTCCCAGCTTTCAGGGACAAGCAGACTTTTGTCAGAAAACCAAAAATTTTTATACAGTTTTGGCATTTTTCTGGGACGTAGCCCATTTTTGCTATTTTTTGTGCTTTCAAACTCTTTCCAGTTAATGGTAGAAATGGGTATGAAAGCAATAATGGATCCTTGAAAGCTATACATTTTAGAAAAGTAGACAAAATTCTTAATTCATCAAGGGGTCATTTGTGTAGATCCTTCAAGGTTTCTTTATAGAAACTAACCATTGAATATAGGAAAAATTGAAAATTAGTTGAAAAAACCAGACATTTATGTCAACGTTTTCACCTGTAACTTCTTCAAATTATGACAGCTGTTTGAAAGCAATATACTGTTACATCCGCTGGACCTTTATGGTTGTGGGGATATATAGGCCTTGTAGGTTCACCAAGAACCCGACGAACCCAGAGCCAACAACTGAGAAGCGGCTTGCAATGTTTTTTAATTATGTACCGGGTATATAGCAATTATTTTGGGTAAATATATACATGGAAAAATCTGTATGAAAAACACCTATGTATTTCTGAAATTGGAACAAAATATAGAGTTTAGAAACAGTAGATATTTGCACATTTTCGAAATTGTGAGGACCCATACTAGCATGAGAATTATAGGTCATTTTTCAAAATGACTTCTTTTTTATACATTGTCTTTCATTTGGAAGGCAGAAATGCATTGAAAGTCAATAGGTAATAACAGTTGCTTACAATTCTGTGTTACCCTAAGTATCCCGATAAAAATGGTACCTCACTTGTGTGGGTAGGCCTAGTGCCTGCAACAGGAAACGGCTCAAAACGCAACATGGACACACTTTATTTTTACAGTGAAAACTGACCCATTTTTTGTAAAGTGCCTAGCTGTAGATTTTGAACTCTTGCTTTGCCGGCACCTAGGGAAACCTAGCAAACCTATACATTTTTTAAAACTAGACACCCAGGGGAGTCAAGGATGGGGTGACTTGGCTGGCTCTCACCACGTTCTGTTACCCAGAATCCCTTGCAAACCTAAAAAATTGTCAAAAAAAACACATTTTCCTTACATTTGTGTGGTGGAAAGTTCTGGAATCTGCGTGGATCCACAAAATTCCACTCACACCATGTTCCCCAAAGTCTTCCAAGACAAATGGTACCTCACTTGAGTGGGAGGCCCAAGTACCCGCGACAGGAAACGGCCCAAAACGCAACGTGGACACACCACATTTTCGCAGTGAAAACTGACCCGTTTTTTTGAAAAGTGCCAAGCTGTAGATTTTGAACCCTAGCTCTGCCGGCACCTAGGGAAACCTAGCAAACCTATACATTTTTAAAAACTAGACACCCAGGGGAATCCAGGATGGGGTGACTTGCCTGGCTCTCACCAGGTTCTGTTACCCAGAATCCCCTCAATACGTTTTGGGCCCTAGCCTGCTGCGGGTACTTGGGCCTCCCACACGAGTGAGGCACCATTTTTATCAGGAGACCTTGGGGAATGCTGGGTGGTAGAAAATTCGTGTCGGCCCGGTGATGCCACAACTTTCCCACACAAAAATGTGTGGAAAAAGTGATTTTTTCAGCTAAATTTGAGGTTTGCAGGGTATTCTGGGTAAGAAAACGTTGGGGGATCCACGCAAGCCATACCTCCCTGGAACCCCCCGGGTGTATAGTTTTCAGAAATGTGCGGGTTTGATAGGTTTCCCTAGTTGGCCGCCGAGCACGGGGCCAAAAACCCAGGTGACCCCCCTTACAAAACCAGGTTGTTTTGTGATAGGCAATTTTGATGTCGCCTCAATATGTTTTGGGCTCTAGCCTGTCGCGGGTACTTGAGGCTCCCACACGAGTGAGGCACCATTTTTATCGGGAGGCCTGGGGGAACGCTGGGTGGTAGGAAATTCGAGTCAGCCCGGTGATGCCACGACTGTCCCACACAAAAAT
>CAWUFW010021568.1:0-117454 GCA_963921515.1 Calotriton arnoldi
CTGATACCCAGTCAGAATAGCTTTCTGGTCGTACTATACCTTCGTCAGCGATTGGCTAGCCTGAAGGTCCTCCTTTGCCTGACTCATGTATTGCACCATCAACTTTCTGAGGCCAATCACATAGTGCACCACCTCCTTCTGTGGAGACTGAGGTTACATCCCACCCATCTCTTACTAAGGCCAGTGGACAACTTCAGTGTAGCTAGTGGCATGATCCACCACAACAAGATGTACTTGTTGCCTGACGGCAGGGGAGGCCAAATGAAACAACAATGTTTATTCCACCCACTCAAATGCAACACCTACAATTGGATGAGGCACCAACATTGCCTCACTCTTTCTTTCTGTCTTACCATTCATCTGGCAAGCAGGACAGGTTCTACAGAACCGCTCTGTCTCTCTGCACATCCCTGGCCAGTAGAACAGAGAGTCCAACCTATCCTGGGTTTTTCTAATCCCTTAGTGTGCTGCTAAAGGCAGTTCATGGGCCAATGACAACAGAAAGTTTCTGTGAATCAATGGAACCATTAGTCTTTTGCTAGTTTCTGGCTCAGGCTCTACCGGCTCACTATAAAGCAGGCCTGGGTTAAAATTTTAATTCCGCTGACGGTATTGAAAGAATTTGGTAATTCCACGTTAGTCTTGTAACTCAGAATTGCTAATAAATTCCACTGGTCCGCCAACGGAATTAAGTACTTTAATCTGCGTTCTTTTTAAACATACAGGTTCTGCTCTCTCTTCTTGCTGTGTTTAGAAACAATTGCAGACCCCTCAGTGGCTCTTACATACTCTGCATTGATTAAAATCTTAAAACACTTCAGAGTATCTAAGGGCAGCGAGGAGATGCAATGGTTTCTAATCAGATGGGGAGTGGGAGCAGTCCATTTATGTTGAGAAACCACTACATATCACTTGCCACCCTTACATACTAGCAGTGATTAAAACTTTTAATCACTGCAGAGTATGTAAGGAGTGCCCAGAGATCGTAATATTTTCTTAGACAAAATGCATTCTCGCATCCATTTCTGGACCTGAGGATTAATTTTGTGCCAAGAAAAAAACACCCAATGCCCACTCCACCCCTCGCAGAAGTCAGCAGAATCTGGTGGAGATTTTAATGTAATTTCAGCAGAACCAAACTTCACAAGTTACGCCCACCCCTAGTTTAAAGTAGACCATCCTCCCAGCAAACATAGTATTTTCTCACCACTCCTTTGCTGGTCTGTTCCTGGGCTTCCTTCCAAAGTCCCACAAGTGTAGAAAACTCCTCCTGTGCTTCGCGTAAAACTTCCTGGGTAGGCCCTCCACGCAGCTAACAAACCCTGCATCTCTAGAAGTGACCCAAGGCTACATCAGATGGTCCACTTTGAGAGCCTCATCCTCCCCTCCCTTTGGAGCAGAGTCCATGACTTCCACTGCCACTGCCTTCCTGGATTCTGATTTATCCGGGAAAACTACCTTGTCCTAGTCCTTGCAAATGAGATATGATTCCAGCCTCATACTAAGGCTGATGTGCAGCCAGTGATCTGGTCAACATGGCTGACGTTGCCCAAACCATAAAGGCTTCTGGTCCTGGCACCAAGCCTGGGGCAATCAAATAATTTCCCACGAGACATCCAGTTCTATGCTTTTTCTTTACCTTGAGATCAATGATGGCCGCCTTACCATTGAGTTCAATCTCAACCCTGGCAAGCAGATACTCCATGCCCTCTCCATTACCTAACAATCCTGCATCCTTGGTCCCAGGGAGTTTCTCCTCAGGCTTAATATACTTCCTCTCAAACATAGTGTGGATGGCTCCAGTATCCCTCAGGGCAGGCCCTTTCCTTCCGTTGATACTAACTTCCTGCACAAATTCCATTGTGTTAGGATAAATGTGCATCAGAGCATCTGGGTCGCTTTCCCAAATGACAATAGCTACAAGGTTGAGTGCAACCGTTCCCTTTTCTGGTACCTTCACCCACATGTGACACACTTGCTATCATGGGTGTTGCTTAGACAAGTTCCTTCTCCTGCCAATCTCTTGTAATGCCTGACCTTGTGCCAGTTAAAACCAGTCACCACCTTGGACTTAGAAGGGATTCCTTGCCTTTCCTTCTCATGATGCCCCTTCCTGGACACACCATTATGATGCCCATGTTCCCTGGACCCTCCGAGTCTCAAGAGAATTGCCCTGGCCCTTACCCTCTGGTTTGGGACCATTCTGTGGAGAGATCTTCTCTCCCTTTAGTTTAGAAGGTATGCTGCTCCAGCCTTTTGTAAACCCTGTTAGTTGACCATTTATCAGCTAACACTGCAAGTTTTGTAGGATTCCTATCCATCATATCACACAGGATTCCTCTCTGTCAGATCAGACAGGTATTGCCTTAGAGGGTAGAGCACTCCTCCTTGAGTTGTTCTGTCAACGACAACTGGTTAAGGGACTGATTAATCCTTGGCCTCCATCCTTCCTACCCACTCATTCCAATCACGTAACACACCATGAATCCAAGTCAAGTCTCAAACAGAACACCATCCGCTCTGTTGCAGTCACAGAATTGACCACAATGCCAGGAACCGGTATAGTTATGCAGTCTCTGGCTTGGCAGGTCGGGGAGAAGGGAAAATGCACAGTCTCTCCCCCATGTAGGTAATCAGGGCCTTACAGTGTTTTCATTACAAATGCTCTGGTGCATGAGACAACGGCCTCAGAAGCTTCAGTACATGGCAATTCTCAAGTTATCACTTTGACCCTGTGACTAAGTAAAATTTGACCTAACTCACAACAGGTGCAACATACCTCAATCACAAAACTTTTGTAACTCCTGGACCAACAAGTGATTATATTTTCCCCTAAAAGTCTCACTATAGCGACTCCTCAAAATTAATATTGTCCATCACACTTTCTACTAAGCTTTAAGTGGTATATTTGAAAGTATGCTTGGTCTCTAGAGTTCTTGCATCACATAGCATAACAAAGGTAGTATGGTTACTAACAAGAGAAGGAAAAAATAAGAGTAAAAGCACCTTCATATTCCAGGTAAAGAATGGCGATCAATGTTTTAGAATTATTTATGACTACTGTGGTATATATTCTAAAAACAGAATTTAAACTTGGCTCTATGACAAGGCCTTGTGCCCTTCCCACCCACCTCAGCTGCTCCTTGCACTCCAGCCCACCTGTCCACTAGTACTCAATGTGCACATCCTTTGTCCTTGCATAGTTACAGTGGATTTTTTATTTTATTTTTTCAGGAGTCACTTCTAAATAAAAATACAGGGGCATATTAGCAAGACCCACGTTAAAGTTATCGCCGTTTTAGCGGCAGTGAAACTGCCGCTAAAACGGCGATAATGAGGCTTGCTAATATGCGTTATAGAATTCCAATAGAAGCCCAGTGTTAGATGTCCTGCACATCTAACCTGGGCTTCTATTGAATTCTATAACGCATAGTGTAAGCATTCATTATCGTCGTTTTAGCGGCAGTTTCCTGCCACTAACGGCGATAATTTTAACGTGGGTCTTGCTAATATGCCCCACAGTTTTAAAAATGATTTTCAGACTAAGAGCCACACACATGGACCCAACATGAAATCCTTTTTGCTTGTGGAGTAGTGGGTCATTCAAAACATCCACTGTCAGCAGCACATCAACCTGTGTACTGCATAAAACAAACTGTTGCAGAATGAGGATAGTGCCTCCCATATTGAAAACTTTATTAAAACCATTCTGTGCTTACAACATAATACTGAGAATACAATTAAGGCTGCTAATGAGAAATTGGTCTCTATCATTTGATTGGTTTACTGTTGTGAATTTAGATGCATATGGGTCATAGTGCCATAAAAGTAATTACCATGAAAGTAGCAACAGAATCTTCTGTAGACAAATCCAAAGTGCTAAATGCCACATAGTGGGAGCTTGAGAATGATAGAAAACGAAAGTGTTCAAACCAAAAAATGGCCCTGTCACTACTATTATGAAGCGAGCACCAAGCACATCAGGGCTGTATAATGAATGCGGCACACTTTCCCCTGCTTCGTACCATAGTGCACCTTTTCAAAAGGTGAGCTGGCATGGGAATAGGTACAGTGCGCTGTATTACAAAGAATGCGCTGCACCCCAGGGCATCTGTGAACTTGCACTATTCCCTGTGGGCAGCGCATCTGCGAGTGAAATACAGAGCAGCTGTTTAAAAGCTGGCTCCTGTGTTTCACAGCGCAGATGGCAACCCGCCTGCACTTTCAAGAGGGCAGAGAGATCCCTGCAGGCGGGTGACCACACCCACTTGCAGGGGGATGTCTGGGGGTCTATGGGACCCACCGTCCTGCCCTCCAGAGTGGGCCACATTTAGTAGACTCACCGAAAGTGCTTCAGTGGCGCACTTTCAGTGTGCCTCCTAAAGGCATCTTTGCCTCTGCAACCGCATTCATAATAACACACAGGCAACAGAGGCAAAGTGATTTGTACATTTGCATGGGATGTGGCGTAACACCCAGAGCGGCCGACTTTGGAAGCTGGGGAACTGCAGGCTCGAGTCTGGTGGGAGGCTCAAACATCTCTGTGTGTCTGGGCAAATCACTTAATGTCCTTGTGCCTAGAAGGAATGTGTACATCTGTAATGCAACTAGTGCTCATGTAAAGCGCCTCTGATACCTTCGGGTCGAGTTCAAGCTATATAAAACTGCAAACAAAAGTTTTTAAATAGGGCATGCGTCTATCATAGCGCTGGCACAACATATGCACCAGCACTATCAGTATTGCGAAAGAGACGCACAAGCGCCTGCGAGCCCCTCAGTAATACCATTGTTCCCTGAGGGCACACAGATGTGGGCACACACGCCTGTTGCACCCTAGGTCACAATGTACTAATACGGCCCCCTAGTGATACTGCCATACTTGGAAATCTAAACCCATCTCTCTCTTTCTTCTATTTCCAATATAACGTCTTTTCAATTCTGCCAGGAGGAAACGTACTACAAAAATTTAGAAAAATTGCTATCATGTGCCTCCCTTTTCCACCAACCACAGAATCTACGTCTGCATATGTGCTTGCATGTATGTGAGTGAGGGGCCCTTTTTGGTTGCTCTCCCAGGAAGACAGTTTTTTGTCAAAACCTCAAGTATCTGGGACTAACACAAGCATCTGGTGCCCCACTCACAAAAGGAAATAATTTCTGCATTATTTAAGATATTTTCTGGCTCAGTGTTGGCTAACCATTACTTGAAAGTGGACCTAGCCTAATGGTGATACGACTAAATATATTTTGAACATGGCCAT
Organism: Calotriton arnoldi; assembly: GCA_963921515.1. Classification (NCBI taxonomy): domain Eukaryota; kingdom Metazoa; phylum Chordata; class Amphibia; order Caudata; family Salamandridae; genus Calotriton; species Calotriton arnoldi. Next base: position 5,262 of record CAWUFW010021568.1, read on the forward strand.
CCTTGTCCTAATGGGAGACAGTCCTTGCATTATGATGGTCCTTCTTCAAATATATTATGGCAATCCTGGCATAATCAAGGTCTTTTTGCAAAACTGTGCTCCTCTTTGGTCTAAATGTGGCCACCAACTGCCATGACACTTTGGCAGCTTTGGCTTTATTGTAGCCATTTCTGGTACAATGAGGCCCCATCTGGCATAATGATAGCCATTCTCGGCCATATTGTGAACGGGAAACATCCTGAACAACGACTCCGGGAACAACGAGTTCCGGAGTCACGATGGAGTAACTCCGTCCCTAGCTCGGAACACGACTCAGCCTTGAACCACGCATGTGCGTGGTTAAGGCTGATTCGGTCTAGTGTTCGGGCAGGGCGGAGTTCCGAGGAGCGTCGTAGAGGAGATCGTCGAGGAACAGGTAAGAGGGGTAAATTTTCAGGGGGTGGTGGGGGTTTAGGTTTAGTTTTTAGGTTTGGGGTTTAGTTTTTAAGGTGGGGGAATTAGTTAAAATGGTGTTGTGTTTGTTTTTAGGGTGTGTGGGTGATCGTGGTATATTATTAGGGAAGGGGGAATTAGTTATTAGGGTTTGTGGGTGATCGTGTTTATTTTTAGAGTGGGGGAATTAGTTTTAGGAGGGCGGGGGAGATTGGTGTTAGTATGCAGGGGTTGGGGGGTTTGGGGTTAGTTTTTAGGGTTTGGGGTTAGTTTTTAGGGGTTTGGGGTTAGCTTTTAGGGGGTGTGCGTGAACGTGTTTGGTTTAAGGATGTGTTGGTGATCGAGTATATTTTTAGGGTGGGAGGAATTAGTTTAGTGTGTGTGGGTGATCGTGTTTACTTTTAGGATGGGGGAATTCGCTTTTAAGGGGTGGGGGGATCGGGGCACTAGTTGGAAAGCATTTTTTAACACGCACTCGCTTTACCACGAAAAATCGTGGTAAAGGGAATGCATGGTAAAAATCGTGGTTTAGACAAGGTCGTGGTTGCGACCTCGTTGTTAGGGAAGTCGTGGTTGGGAACTCGTTGTTCCAACATACAACCATTGTGAACATCAGAGTTATGTTTTAGCCCTTGTGTAGTGGTTGGAACTCTGCATGGAGTGATAACTTTTATAATTTTGCTCTTAGATGTCCACTATTAAAAGAGTGGCAATACTCTTTTACCTGTTCTGGGAGATTTCCGCTGTTCAGAAGAAACACCCATTATGTAAGAGGTTGAGACCCTGCTTAGACATTCCTGAACACCGCATGTTTAAGTAATATTCGTAGCAGAATTGGCAGTCATATATGTACAAATCTTCAGAGGTGGTTTATGACAGCAGCTTTGGTGACACCTCAACAGCAAATGGGAACCTCTAATAACATTTGTGTCTTTCTTCTTGTCACAAGCCTTTGTCTAGATTGCTGAACAGGATTTTAAAGTTTTGACAATTGGTTTGAATGCACTAGCAAAAAGGTGGACCCCCACAAATTGTTTTAATCCTCCTGTGTAATTTGAAATGGCAAATAAGTGGACTCACCTTATCCCTCCTAACTTCAAATGGTGATAATTATTCCTCTTTTACATTGGCAGAAGGCTCAGAAGGATATTCTGTATAAGATATCAAATAGGCTCCTTATGTGGTGCATACCAACTCCTTCACAACTAATGTAGCCCTCCAATCCCTAGTCTTACGAAAATTCATGAATAGCAACATCTTGAAGACAGCTAAAATAGACTCTAAATTTGAAAACAATTCTATGAAAATGTAGGCTCAATATTTTTTAATTGACTGGTTAGATACTTGGCAAGGTCTTCATGAATCATGTACCATATTGGCAGAGCCTAGAAAATATATTGAAACCAAGTGTTGCACAGGAAGCAGAAGAGTAGAGCTAGTCAAAGTTTATATTTCTGCTACTAACTAAAAATGTAATTATAAAATGAACATTCATTTATATGGTTGTTGTAAATTTAGTAGATTGCAACCTTAAATGGGCACAAATTGGTACAAATACAGTAAGGATTTCAGTACTATAGCAGGACAAGCAACTTTATAGGGTGTAAAAATTTAGGACTTCTAAAATCCAGAAAAAGGTTAGTAAAGCAAGTGCCAACTTGCTCCCACTCCACTTAGTTTACATTGAAATATACATATCCAAAAACACTTAATTTTCAGCTAAAGTAGTCACTGGAATATTAGGTTTCTAAGGAAATATTTTAAGCTTTAGCAGAAAGCCCACCACCCTCCCAGGGGATGTATATATTACCAAATCAATTCCTGCAGAGTTGTATGGCATGAACAAATCAAGAATAGGAAAGAGTGAAGACCTTTCTAAAAGGCTGAAAATGTGTTCGAGCATACCACTCATCTTTCTAAGAACACCCCACTGAGGAGAAGTCTGGAGCCAATTCAGCTGATCTGCTAGTAGGAATTTATATTAAACATGTACATGCCTTAATGATGTATATATACACACAGCATAAAAAGGTGTAACCTAGGTTTAGTTCTATTACCTACTGGCGGTTGCCAGTAGGTAGTTATAGTTAGGACCTTGTTTCTATTCAAAAAGCATATTTTCTTTGACAATATGTTTGGCGCCGTTTGAGGAATTATCGCGAAATTTTCAAAACTAATGTGGCACTCCGGTCAGCTCCTGTCTTGAATGTTTCGGGTGATCATTGCCGGGGGCCGAGAAAAGGAGGATCCCAAAACGTGTTTTCTCCATGTTCATTTCCCCATAGAAACTTTAGACAAAGCTACAGCCCTAACTGCTGAACGGAATTACACCCAATTTGGCAAAAAGGTAGCTCTTAGTCCAGAAAGTGACCTTTTTGTTAAATTGTGAAAATCTGATCTGTAGTTCCTGAGAAAATCATAATTGAAAAATATTAGTATTGGATGACCGCGGTGGATCCGCGAACCCTCCGATCACGAGCTGGGACTTCTGATTGGCTGCCAACACTTCAAACCAGGAAGTGTTGTTAGCCATCTTGTGACTCTCGGTTGAACCGAGTCACAAGAAAAAAGGTTAAAAAAGAAAAGTAGGCAGAAACACACCCTGACCCCCCTAGACCTGGCTCAGGGGTCCCACAGGGACCCCAAGGCCCAAAAAGCATTTTAAACATTGTCAGCAGGGTCCAGCATAGGTGCGTGAATCCCGCCGGAAAATGGGGAAAAACAAAGCACGGTCTCCGCGCTTCGCTTCTTGAAACTCCTGGGTGGGCCAGGTCCTGGGGGCAATGTTAATTATTATGCTGGGACCTGCCAGGGGTGCCCCGCAGCCCCGGGGGACCGCCACCTCCCCGGGTTGTTTGTCAACATTCTGCGGAGGGGAACGTGGTTCTCGCCCGCAGCCTCCCGGGGACCGCCACCTCCCCAGAGGCATTTCTTTAATATGGGTGGGGGAGGGCCTCGCGGTCCCCCAAGCTCCCAGTGATCCGCCACCCACCCGCTTCGACAACTACAATGAAGCGGTGGGGCTCCTGCCCCCACACTGCCCCCGGGACAACCACCTTCCACGGGGACGTTGAGGACAGGTAGGTGTAACACGGGGGTCTCTAGCTGACCCCCAGCCCCTGCGGACCACCACCTCCCTGGGGCTTTCTATCCTGTTGGGAGGGAGGCTGTGCGGTGCCTCTCTCCAGGAGAGCCCTCCTTGGTCCCTGAGGACCACCACCCCCAGTGACCAGCTCCAGCAATGTCCCGGGTGCCCAGCCTCCGGGGCATTGCAGTTTGCTATGTCATCATGGCGGGGAGCACTTACTGGAGGTAACAGGAGGGATAGTTGGTCCCTAAAGGACCCCCAGAGGCAAGGGACTTCATCCCCCAACCAAGAGCGCGCCAGTAGTAGGTTTGCAGGAGTGGTGGAGAAAGGGGGCATGGCCTGTGTCCACCTCTCCTCAGCAATCCCACTGTGTGGGCTTACTGGAGGCAACAGGTAGTGTGCTGTGGCTGCCCCCAAGCTACCCCTGCAGCGTTTAAGGGGGACTTCAATCCCCATACAAGAGCGCACCAGGCGAGCACGCTTGCAGAGCGGTGGGCAAAGGGGGCATGGCCTGCGAACTTAGCAAGGTCCTGCCGTGTGGGACTTACTGGAGGTGATCAGAGGGGCAGCTGGCCCCCAAGGATGCCCTTGGAGGGCCAACTACTCTCTCCTGTCACCTCCAGTAAGTCCCATACAGTGGGACGGCTAAGAGGCCTTCGGAGGCCACACACCCCTCTAGTCCACGACTCTGCAAACATGCCTCCTGGAACACTACTGTTTTGGGTATGAAGTCCACTTTACTCTTGAGGAAACTTTGGGGGCCAAGAAGCCCTCCTGGTAATCCTCCTGTAAGTCCTACGCAGCAGAACTTCTGGAGCACTGGTCGGAGGCCCAGTCCTCTTTCTCCACCACTCTGCATATGTGACTACTTAGTTAAAGATGCATTTGCAATGCAATGTGGTCTCGCATTTGCATGCAGAGTTAGAGCTATTGGCGTTGTAAATGTAATTTTTTTTGCTAATGTGTTTTTGGGATTGAAGTGGATGCACGTTGTGTATAGTGGAATTATGTGGTATGTTGTGCAGTGAACCTCAGGTTTAGCTCCTCCTCATTTCCATAGAAGCTAAACTATAAACTCAATGAGAGAGGACAGCACTTCTGGACCTAGTCAGAGGTATGAGCAAGGCCACTGGAATTATGCGACTGTTTGGCTGCACTGATTTCCACATAATTATCCATTTGCCGCATTTGCCGCATAATCCATCATCTGCTGTATAATCTGCAGACTTGAACAAAAATCTTGTTTCTAGCTCAAAGAGCTCAAATGTTACAAAAAATGCAGCGACAAGTGTTACAGTGTGGTGGAAGGTCCTTTGCAAAGCTGGAATGGTCAACTGTTACTTATTGCTAAATGTGGGTGTTAAATTGGTACTAATGGTGCGCAAATCACTCTTGCTTCTTTCTGCGCTTCTCTTGCCTCTTTCTGCATTTCTCTTTCTCTTTTCTGCACTTTTCATGCTTCTTTCTGCACCTCTCTTGCCTCTTTCTGCACTTCTCTTGCCTCTTTCTGCACTTTTCTCGCCTCTTTCTGCACTTCTCTTGCATCTTTCTGCACTTTTTTTGCTTCTTTCTGTGCTTCTCTCGCCTCTTTCTGCACTTCTCTTGCGTCTTTCTGCACTTTTGCTTCTTTCTGCACTTTTCTTGCCTCTTTCTGCACATTTCTTACTCTTTCTGCACTTCTCTTGTTTTTTCTGCACTTCTCTTGCCTCTTTCTGTACTTTTCTTGCCTCTTTCTGCACCTCACTTGCCTCTTTCTGCAGTTCTCTTGCCTCTATCTGCACCTCACTCTCTTCTTTCTGCATTTCTTTCTCTTGCCTCTTTCTGCATTTCTCTCTCTTTTCTGCACTTTTCATGCTTCTTTCTGCACCTCTTGCCTCTTTCTGCACTTCTCTTGCCTCTTTCTGCACTTCTCTTCCTTCTTTCTGCACTTCTCTTGCTTCTTTCTGCACTTCTCTTGCCTCTTTCTGCACTTCTCTTGCCTCTTTCTGCACTTCTCTTGCCTCTTTCTGTACTTCTCTTGCCTCTTTCTGCACTTCTCTTGCGTCTTTCTGCACTTCTCTTGCTTCTTTCTGCACTTCTCTTGGCTCTTTCTGCACTTCTATTTCCTCTTTCTGCACTTCTGTTCCTTCTTTCGGCACTCTCTTGCCTTTTTGTGCGCATCTCTTGCCTGTTTCTGCACTTCGTTTGCCTCTTTCTCCACTTCTATTGCCTCTTTCTGCATTTCTCTTGCCTCTTTCTGCACATTTCTTACTCTTTCTGCACTTCTCTTGTTTTTTTCTGCACTTCTCTTGCCTCTTCCTGTAACTCTTTTGCCTCTTTCTGCACCACACTCTCTTCCTTCTGCACTTTTCTTGCCTCTTTCTGCACTTCTCTTCCTTCTTTCTGTACATCTCTTGCCTCTTTTTGCACTTCTCTTGCTTCTTTCTGCACCTCTCTTGCCTATTTCTGCACTTCTTTTGCCTCTTTCTGCACTTCTCTTGCCTCTTTCTGCAGTTCTCTTGCTTCTTTCTGCACTTCTCTTGGCTCTTTCTGTACTTCTATTTCCTCTTTCTGCACCTCTTTCTTCTTTCTGCACTTCTCTTGACTCTTTTTGCGCTTCTCTTCCCTCTTTCTGCACTTCTCTTTCTTCTTTCTGTACCTCACTTGCCTCTTTCTGCACTTCTTTTGCTTCTTTCTGCACTTCTCTTGCTTCTTTCTGCACTTCTCTTGGCTCTTTCTGCACTTCTATTTGCCTCTTTCTGCATTTCTCTTGCTTCTTTCTGCACCTCTCTTGCCTCTTTCTGCACCTTACTTGCCTCTTTCTGTACCTCTCTTGCCTCTTTCTGCACCTCACTTGCCTCTTTCTGCACTTCATTTGCCTCTTTCTGCACTTCATCTTGCCTCTTTCTGCACTTCTCTTGCCTCTTTCTGCACTTCTCTTGCTCTTTCTGCACTTCTATTGCCTCTTTCTGCACTTCTCTTGCCTCTTTCTGCACCTCTCTTGCCTCTTTCTGCACCTCACTTGCCTCTTTCTGCACTTCTCTTGCCTCTTTCTGCACATTCTCTTACCTCTTTCTGCACTTCTCTTGTTTTTTCTGCACTTCTCTTGCCTCTTTCTGCACTTCTCTTGCCTCTTTCTGCACCTCACTTCTTCTTTCTGCACCTCTTGCCTCTTTCTGCATTTCTTTCTCTTTTCTGCACTTTTCATGCTTCTTTCTGCACCTCTCTTGCTTCTGTCTGCACCTCTCTTGCCTATTTCTGCACTTCTTTTGCCTCTTTCTGCACTTCTCTTGCCTCTTTCTGCACTTCTCTTGCTTCTTTCTGCACTTCTCTTGCCTCTTTCTCCGCTTCTCTTGCCTCTTTCTGCGCTTCTCTTGCTTCTTTCTGCGCTTCTCTTGCTTCTTTCTGCGCTTCTCTTGCCTCTTTCTGCACTTCTCTTGCGTCTTTCCGCACTACTCTTGCGTCTTTCCGCACTTCTCTTGCGCTCTTTCTGCACTTCTCTTGCCTCTTTCTGCACTTCTGTTTCCTTCTTTCTGCACTTCTCTTGCCTTCTTTCGTGCACTTCTCTTGCCTCTTTCTGCACTTCTCTTGCCTCTTTCTGCACTTCTCTTGCCTCTTTCTGCATTTCTCTTGCCTCTTTCTGCACATTTCTTACTCTTTCTGCACATTTCTTACTCTTTCTGCACTTCTCTTGTTTTTTTCTGCACTTCTCTTGCCTCTTCCTGTAACTCTTTTGCCTCTTCCTGTAACTCTTTTGCCTCTTTCTCCACTTCTCTTGCCTCTTTCTGCAGTTCTCTTGCCTCTATCTGCACCTCACTCTCTTCTTTCTGCACCTCTCGCCTCTTTCTGCACTTCTCTTGCCTCTTTCTGCACCTCTCTTGCCTCTTTCTGCACCTCTCTTGCCTCTTTCTGGACCTCTCTTGCCTCTTTCTGCTCTTCTCTTGCCTCTTTCTGCACTTCTCTTGCCTCTTTCTGCACCTCTCTTGCCTATTTCTGCACTTCTCTTGCCTCTTTCTGCACCTCTCTTGCCTCTTTCTGCACTTCTCTTGCCTCTTTCTGCACTTCTCTTGCTTCTTTCTGCACTTCTCTTGGCTCTTTCTGTACTTCTATGTAGGAGAGTAGGATCTGCCTCTTATGTTGCCCCCAATTTTTTTCTGATGTTTACACTAGTTTCTGGCTATAGTCTGGCTGGGACCCTGCCAATCAGGGCCCCAGCCTCTCTGTTCTCTCTAAACGACTTGGAGTGCACTCTAGGTGCACTAGTGATTGGATACTGTGGTACCTTATGAGTCCCTAGTATATGGTAACTTAGGTACCAAGGGCATAGGTACTTCACAGGCCTACCAGGGGCTGAAGCATGTATTATGCCACCCCTGGGAAGCAGACTAAATCTGACACCACAGGCCTGCTACTGCAGCCTGGGTGAGGAGGTGCTAGCACTCCTCACTGAGATATAGGTTCCCTATATCTCCCCTGCACACACATTTAAACCTATCAGTCACCCCTAAGGCAGGCCCTATCAATCCTGAGGGCAGGGTGCTTAGTTTCTATGTGAGAGGGTGCCTCTGCCTAAGCAGGGCCCCTCTGCAGCTCTCAGAATCCATTCTCTGGGGCTGTTTGTGAATGCGGTCAAACCATATACTCTTAAGTGCATTATAACCTCGCGGTTAATGCTAACTTTGGAATGGCTGCATCAAAACATGTCGTGTTTGGTGTCAAACACCTTGGAATCATACCCCCACACCAGTACCTGGTGTGGGAGTATGATCCCACCCTTCTAGAGGGATAGACATGTACCTACTGTGGAAACGCGGTAGAATCCTGAAGAGCCCTGGCATCACAAGTTGGGGAGGTTCCAATCAGAGAAAAAGGAACCAACAGCGCTATCCCAATTATAACATACAGCACCCTTATGGTCCACAACCACCATACTGGCCTTTGCCAATGTACCCTCCTAATCGACCACAATTTTATCAAATTGAAAACCCCCCTTTTTTAGGCAGAGGTTGGGGCAGAGGAAGAGGGCGCAGAAAAGGAGGGCAGAAACAGGTTCAGTGGCAGGACGATCAACAGATTGGGATGGACACCCGGAGAAAAACACGGGGCAGAGCAGTATAGTAGTGAACTTATCACAAAGACCACTGACCGATACCGAAGAAAGAGTATTGGAAAAAGGGCTTGGTTTTGTCCCCACTCCAAGGGTAGACAGATTCCAAGAACAATGTGAGATTCACAACCTTTTCAGGAAGATTCGATTGAGAGCATACTTTCATGATACAGTAGAAACTAGTCAAACCGGTCCAAGTGACTCAGGACTACATAATCCCTCCACATTTACTCCGACTATGAATATGGTACCAACAGAAGTAGTGACTTTTGAAAAAGCGGTGTTAAAGGAACTTGAGAATGCCAACACCCCGGTCCCCTTCCATAATCTATCGAATCAAGAACGTTTAGCTATTAAATCACTAACGGAGGACCTAAGCATTACCATAAAACAAGCGGACAAAGGAGGAGCCACTGTCATACAATCAACTAAGGATTATGACATTGAATGCCTACGCCAACTTCAGAATAGGAAATTCTATACCCCTATAACAACCGATCCCACGATCCGTTTATTGAAAGAAATTACCTCAATGGTTTTTGAAGCAGTAAATAATGGTTGGATAAATAAAAAGAGGCAGAGTTCTTAGTCACACAACATCCTAAGACTCCATACTTTTATACCCTCCCAAAGATACACAAGGGAACTACCCCAGTCCCAGGCAGACCCATTGTGTCAGGAATAGGCTCTCTTTTAGAACCCCTGTCTAAATTTTGTGATCACTACCTACAACCTCTAGTAAAACAGACCCCTTCGTACGTGAAAGACACCTCCGATGTCTTGCGGCTGATTGAGGGTTTGGAGGAGTCCTCTGACATTGACTTATTAGTCACCTTGGATGTAGAACAGCTACACACTAATATCCCACAGAGAGAGACACTGGTAGTGATAGAATCAGCCTTGTTGGACACTGAATGGTCATCTATTACTCCAATCTCCTTCAATATGCAATGTGCCACTTTAGCACCGACAGAAAACTTTTTTGAATTCAACAAACTACTCTTCCACCAGTCTCAGGGTACTTCGATGGGGAGTACCTTTGCACCTAGTGTGGCATGTCTGTACATGGCGGCATTTGAAAAAGAAGTGATACAGCATATTAACAACCCCTTCGCAGCTAACCTGAGACTGTGGAAGAGATACATAGATGACATCCTTATTTTCTGGAAGGGTGGAGAACAGACTTGCATTGAGTTTTGTGAATGGATTAATACCAAGAACCAGTACCTGAAATTTACCCACACAATTTCCAGCAGTGAAATCCCATTCCTAGATCTTACCATCAGATTAAAAGAAGGAAAACTGGACACGACCCTATATAAAAAGCCCACTGATATGAACAGTCTGCTATTATATAGCAGTTATCATCCTAAAACCCTAAAGGATAACCTCCCCTTCAGCCAATTTCTACGTATAAGGAGAAATTGTAGTTCCACACAGGACTATAAGACTGAGGCTGAAACACTGTCCACTAATCTACTGAATAGAGAGTATCCTCAAAAACAAATCAATTTATGTATGAAACGTGCCAGAAACAATCATCGCGAGAGCCTCCTTGAGGTTAAAACTAAAGAATCAGACAATGCCCTTACTTGTGTCACTACCTACACACCCAGATCGAATATGATCAAAAAAGCTGTAAATAAACACTGGGGTATTTTGAACACTGGTGATTTAGAGATCCCAAAACCCAGATTTGCTTTCAAAAGAACGAACAATTTGAAAGATATGCTGGTACACACGAGACCCAGGAATAGATCCACTACTAATCAAAGGCGTTTATGGGATCTTCCGCCCATTACAGGCCATTTCCCTTGTGGATCATGTGCTGTTTGTCCCCAGACGAAACCAACCAAGGAATTGAAACTCACAGACAGGTTCACATGGAGGATTACAAAACATACAAATTGCAATACACCACGCTGCATCTACCTACTGACATGCCCCTGTGGGAAAAAGTATATAGGCATGACCATGAGAACCATCAAAACTAGAATAACAGAACACAAAAGTAATATCCGCTGTCTAAAGACCAACACGAAGCTCTACACTCACTTTACGGAACATCAACATTCTCCTGAAAGTATAAACTGGGTGGTACTGGAAGCACATCAACAGATTACACAAGTAGATCTCTTCAGGATAGAACAAAGATGGGTCTATCGTCTGGACTCGACTCACTGTGGTCTCAATGACGAAATTCCCTGGTGCACTTTAAACCATCGTTAGCCAAGTTCATAATAAGATACTAAGTGTACTAATGGGCTTCTTACCCACTCCTACACCAGGACCCCTTTCTAGGGGTTCGGACATCACCTATTAAATACTTCCATTATTCCACTTGACGATGTCCGTTAACAGCGTGTTTGGGGCCCGCATCCTGTTTTTATCTATCTTATGTATACACCTCTCTTTAAATCTTTTGAAATGGTTAGGACTCAAGACTGGCTAATGCGCCATCTTTTCTACATACCTATCCCTATACTTTCTAGATTTGATTAGAAATGAAGACTGGTTAATGTGGTACTTTAGCTGTGGTGTATTAGAATACACACTTATTTTGTAGCATTAATTAACTCCTGAGTATTATTGACCCTATTGTATAAACGACAAAATCTGAATGGCCAATTTGACCGCTATTCTCAATACCAACTCCAAGATGGCCGCCATATTTACGTGGTAGCGGTAGCATTGTAAACCTACTCCAAGATGGCTGCCATTTTCACCTTGTAGCGTTAGCACGTGATACGATCACATGACCCTTACAATACACCAGCTGGAATTGATCGGCTCTCCCGCGCTTTCGACTCCCTCTCCAGGGAAGGTATTTAAAACGGCTGGTTTCGAGGAAAGGATACCTTCCTGGATGTAGCGAAGTGGGGTAGGTCGTCCGTTTGACTCCGAATGGGAGTAGGTAAGCCGGCACGCATGATTGTAAGCCCCTCTGTCATGATGATTGGAAGCCTCGTTGTCATCAGCAGTATGTTGAGGTGAAGGAAACTAGTGTCAGAGTCTTTAGTATACCTTCCGGTGGGGACTCGTGGTGCTTTCTCACCAACTTTCTGGTAATGGCGCCATACGCAACCAGAGCTCGGGGGGTATATGGATGCAAGCATAACCTTTGCCTTTGCTACACCGACGATGGTGTGCCCCTCTGGATGTCCATGGATTGTGTGGATGGTTATTTGTTGTTAATGAGGTGAGGAGGGGTCACGATGGCTCCCACCCTGGTGACACCCGGACCGACCGGGACCCTGTGCCTTGTTAACCGCTACTCATCAGCTGGCTATGACATGATGCAGAAAATCATTACACTTATACCTGGTCTTTATACATCATGTTTTCATCATTTTAGAGACACCACTTATTGTGTCTTTCCTTCGCTACAACCGATGAGGCAATATCTGATACCTAATTAGGTGAGTTTATAAAATGCACTCACCATCACGGGTTTCTTCACATGTGCACATTATGTTTTTATGGGGTTTTCTATGAAGTCACTCAACGCCTTGAATTATAAGAGCATGTCAATCTGAATTTACTACAGTATTATTGACTTATGTGATCCTTACAAGATATAAAGTTTTTTGTTGTTCTTGTTTATACTACAGGTTATTCCATTTCCCATAGGAAATGTCCTAGAGGGACTACTAGTGGTAGGTAGCGTTGCGCCTTGCCACCTATGTGTAGATAGTTTGTTTTAATTTACACGGTCCTGAAGAATCGCTAATGATCACTTCTTGACAACAAATAGCGAGAAACATGTCGACCATTTGGGAGTTGAGTATAATTTTTGTTGCATAAAAACAAAAAGAGTCACCCCTCCCTATTCTTTTTAATCAGGTCGGGTCCCTCGCGGAATAAATTCATCACAGAGGAGTCCCACACCTGTTTTATCATCACTTTATACATCTACACTCATTCTGGCCCCATACACCCACGGCACCCATACGGCGTGGAACAGAAGATCTCCGAAAAGAGCCCCTTTAAGGGTGCCCGTCGGGCATTGCAGCGCCGGCCCGACGAGGAGCAGGCTCAAATGATGAAGCATGACACCTAGCTTGCTGGGTGTGTGAGGGCCCTAGTTCCAACAGGAGGAATTCCCCCTATTCTCCTCTTTACCTGTAGTAAATATTTTTTAATATTCTTACTCTTTGAGTGATTAATATATCATACAGGAACTATGTACTCTCTTTTTTGTAAACTGATCACAAAATGGATGCCACCAGTCACAGACATTGGGCTGCCCTCCTGCTGATGACCGAAACTCGCAGTGGAGGAGGCCCAACAATAGGTATCCTGTCACAGGGAGGTGTGACCACCTCCCAGACAGGGTTTAGTGTATTGGGGCTGGGTGGGTGCACTCCTAGAGTGCTTTGAAGTCCTGCACTGGGGGAGCAGAAGGCTCCTCTGTGCATACACCAGTTCAAACCGGCTCAGGGGCTACCTGCCCCTGCTCTGGCGTGAAACTGGACAAAGGGAAGTGGGTGTAGCCACCCACTCCCCTGACCCTCCCATAGGTGGGGTCATAGAGCTAGTCCTTCCCTTCCTTTTAGTATAAGATAGGGAACCCTTGACCTTGCAAACTAGATATCCCTGGACGATGCTCTAAAGAAGAATCCCGGACCTTCAATGTTCCACTACCTCTGGAAGACTGAAGAATCTCCCTTGGAGTCAAGGAGTGACTCCCCTGCTTGGCAGGCACCAAAAACTGCAATGACGGTTGCAAACTACGCCGCTCCCGCCGGAGCCTGAAGTCCCTGCAGCCCAGGAAGAGGATTTCCTGACTTCCCCAAGGCCATCGTGAGTCCCCAGCAAAGCTGAGGCAAGTGGACCCCACGAGTGATGAGGAACCGCAGTCCCTGGGTACCGTGCACTATTTTCGAGTGCAACCCCTTCACGACATTCTACGAACCTGTGCTTTGGACCACGTATGGTCCCAGCCTCTAGCAGAGATCTCTCCCAAGATCAGAGGACTACCTCGTCCTGAGTGACCGTGGGCCCCTGTTGAAGGAATCCTCCCGAGGTGTCTTTGCGATCCCTTGCCAGCCAGCTTGTGGGTCCCCTGAAAACTTTTCTACAAATCCAAAGGGCTCCCCTGGTTGCTCCAGACCTGCCCTGACTTACCCTTGCTGGATGAGTCCCCCAGACCTTGCTGGTCTGCACCATTGACTTTTTGTTCTTGCCACAAGACTTGCTGCTACCAAGGCTTGTTGGCTCCAATCGGGTTGCCGACACCGCAGTCAGCTGAAGACTTTGTGGGATACGCTGAATCCAGCTCCTGGTTGTCCTTGACGCCTCCTGGACCTTGTGACCAAAGAGTCAAGACACCCCTGAATGACCTGAATCTGTCGACGACGGTGGGCATTCATCTTCCTTGCCCCGGGTCACTGCCAAGTGACTTTGAACACTGTCCCCTCTGCTTTCAGGTCTTCCTCCTTCCGAATCCAGGCTTGGATTCCACCGGACACTTCTTCTGGCTTCACAAGCAGCAAGTCTTCATTGGCTCCCATTGAAAATGACGCTGCGACCCGACACCAAAGGACACCTATGCACCCGGCTTCCCTGGGTGAGGTAACTCCAGCACTACGGTGCTCCTGTGGGTGTTGGCCCTAGAACTACTTAACCTGTAAGTGACTTGCTTGTAGCTACTCCCGAAGTGCCCTTAAACTCTTAATTTCCAACCGCGACTTGCCCCATTGAAGTCTACGGCGATCCGCGCCTGTGTTCACTCACTGCACGCATCCCCCGTGGGTCCTTTACTTACCTGCCTTGGGTGGTTTCGTGAGGCCCCAGCACTTCTGAAGGCCCTGGGCCTTGTCCCTTTTCAAGTCGTTGTTCTCAAGTCTCTTTTTTAGTATGTGGTCTGGTACGCCCCTAGGGCCCCAGCCATATTTGTGCTTAATTTATTGTGAAACGTTGATTTGTGCATAATTTCCTGACTTCTAATCTCACAAGAGATTAGTAGAGAGTTGTTTAGTAATAAATACATATATATTTGATATATATACCTGTGTGGTGTCTTTTCATTTGGTGATTCAAGAGATTGTGTGGTAAAACAAGCTGCTTTACATTCCTCCAAGACTTAGCCTGAAGGCTGCTCTCCACAGCTACCACTAGGATAGCTTTCTGTAAAGGTTGTCTGAAACCTACCTACCATAAGAGTCGAATTGTACTGGTGCAAGGTGTCCACTTTAACTAGTGAACAGCATATATCAGGCCAACTTCTCACATTCTATTTCCTCTTTCTGCACTTCTCTTTCTTCTTTCTGCACTTCTCTTGCCTCTTTCTGCACCTCACTCTCTTCTTTCTGCACCTCTCTTGCCTCTTTCTGCACCTCTCTTGCCTCTTTCTGCACCTCTCTTTCTTCTTTCTGCACCTCACTTGCCTCTTTCTGCACCTCACTCTCTTCTTTCTGCTCCTCACTCTCTTCTTTCTGCACCTCTCTTGCCTCTTTCTGCACCTCTCTTGCCTCTTTCTGCACCTCTCTACTTGTCTCTCTTTCTGCACTTCTCTTGCCTCTTTCTGCACCTCACTCTCTTCTTTCTGCACCTGTCTTGCCTATTTCTGCACCTCTCTTGCCTCTTTCTGCACCTCACTCTGCTTCTTTCTGCACCTATCTTGCCTCTTTCTGCACCTCACTCTCTTCTTTCTGCTCCTCACTCTGCTTCTTTCTGCACCTCTCTTGCCTCTTTCTGCACCTCACTTTCTTCTTTCTGCACCTCTCTTGCCTCTTTCTGCACCTCACTCTCTTCTTTCTGCACCTCTCTTGCCTCTTTCTGCACCTCACTTGCTTCTTTCTGTACCTCTCTTGCTTCTTTCTGCACCTCTCTTGCCTCTTTCTGCACCTCTCTTACCTCTTTCTGCACTTCTCTCTGCTTCTTTCTGCACCTCTCTTGCCTCTTTCTGCACCTCACTCTCTTCTTTCTGCACCTGTCTTGCCTATTTATTCACCTCCCTTGCCTCTTTCTGCACCTCACTCTCTTCTTTCTGCACCTCTCTAGCCTCTTTCTGCACCTCAACATCTTCTTTCTGCACCTCACTCTCTTCTTTCTGCTCCTCACTCTCTGCTTTCTGCACCTCTCTTGCCTCTCTTTGCACCTCTCTTGCCTCTTTGTGCACCTCACTTTCTTCTTTGTGCACCTCTCTCTGCTTTCTGCACCTCTCTTGCCTCTTTCTGCACCTCACTCTCTTCTTTCTGCACCTGTCTTGCCTATGTCTGCACCTCTCTTCCCTCTTTCTGTTCCTCACTCTCTTCTTTCTGCACCTATCTTGCCTCTTTCTGCACCTCACTCTCTTCTTTCTGCACCTCTCTCTCTTTCTGCACCTCTCTTGCCTCTTTCTGCACCTCTCTTGCCTCTTTCTGCACCTCACTTTCTTCTTTCTGCACCTGTCTTGCCTCTTTCTGCACTTACTCTCTTCTTTCTGCACCTCTCTTGCTTCTTTCTGCACCTCTCTTGCCTCTTTCTGCACCTCTCTCTCTTCTTTCTGCACCTCTCTTGCCTCTTTCTGCACTTCACTCTCTTTTTTCTGCACCTCTCTTGCCTCTTTCTGCACCTCACTCTTCTTTCTGTTCCTTGTTTGCGTCTTTGTGCACCTCACTCTCTTCTCTCTGCACCTCTCTACCTCTTTCTGCACTTCACTCTCTTCATTCTGCACCTCTCTTGCCTCTTTCTGCACCTCACTCTCTTCTTTCTGTACCTGTCTTGCCTATTTATTCACCTCCCTTGCCTCTTTCTGCACCTCACTCTCTTCTTTCTGCACCTCTCTAGCCTCTTTCTGCACCTCAACATCTTCTTTCTGCACCTGTCTTGCCTATTTCTGCACCTCTCTTGCCTCTTTCTGCACACCACTCTCTTTTTCTGCACCTATCTTGCCTCTTTCTGCACCTCACTCTCTTCTTTCTGCACCTCTCTTGCCTCCTTCTGCACCTCATTTGCCTCTTTCTGCACCTCACTCTCTTCTTTCTGCTCCTCACTCTCTGCTTTCTGCACCTCTCTTGCCTCTTTCTGCACCTCACTCTCTTCTTTCTGCACCTCTCTTGCCTCTTTCTGCACCTCTCTTGCCTCTTTCTGCACCTCACTCTCTTCTTTCTGCACCTCACTCTCTTCTTTCTGCACCTCTCTTGCCTCTTTCTGCACCTCACTCTCTTCTTTCTGCACCTGTCTTGCCTATTTCTGCACCTCTCTCTGCCTCTTTCTGCACCTCACTCTCTTCTTTCTGCACCTCTCTTGCCTCTTTCTGCACCTCACTCTCTTCTTTCTGCTACCTCATCTCTGCCTATTTCTGCACCTCTCTTGCCTCTTTCTGCACCTCACTCTCTTCTTTCTGCACCTCTCTTGCCTCTTTCTGCACCTCACTCTGCTTCTTTCTGCACCTCTCTTGCCTCTTTCTGCACCTCACTCTCTTCTTTCTGTTCCTTGTCTTGCCTCTTTCTGCACCTCACTCTCTTCTCTCTGCACCTCTCTTGCCTCTTTCTGCACCTCACTCTCTTCTTTCTGCACCTCTCTTGCCTCTTTCTGCACCTCAACTCTCTTCTTTCTGCACCTGCTCTTGCCTATTTCTGCACCTCTCTTGCCTCTTTCTGCACCTCACTCTCTTCTTTCTGCACCTCTCTTGCCTCTTTCTGCACCTCACTTGCTTCTTTCTGCACCTCACTCTCTTCTTTCTGCACCTCTCTTGTCTCTTTCTGCACCTCTCTTGCCTCTTTCTGCACCTCTCTTGCCTCTTTCTGCACCTCACTCTCTTCTTTCTGCACCTCACTCTCTTCTTTCTGCACCTCTCTTGCCTCTTTCTGCACCTCACTCTCTTCTTTCTGCACCTGTCTTGCCTATTTCTGCACCTCTCTTGCCTCTTTCTGTTCCTCACTCTCTTCTTTCTGCACCTATCTTGCCTCTTTCTGCACCTCACTCTCTTCTTTCTGCTCCTCACTCTCTGCTTTCTGCACCTCTCTTGCCTCTCTTTGCACCTCTCTTGCCTCTTTGTGCACCTCACTTTCTTCTTTCTGCACCTCTCTTGCCTCTTTCTGCACTTAACTCTCTTCTTTCTGCACCTCACTCTCTTCTTTCTGCACCTCTCTTGCCTCTTTCTGCACCTCACTCTCTTCTTTCTGCACCTATCTAGCCTCTTTATGCACCTCACCCTCTTCTTTCTGCACCTCTCTTGCCTCTTTCTGCACTTCACTCTTCTTTCTGTTCCTTATTTGCGTCTTTGTGCACCTCACTCTCTTCTCTCTGCACCTCTCTAACCTC
Organism: Calotriton arnoldi; assembly: GCA_963921515.1. NCBI lineage: Eukaryota > Metazoa > Chordata > Amphibia > Caudata > Salamandridae > Calotriton > Calotriton arnoldi. The sequence goes on from CAWUFW010021568.1 coordinate 23,120, forward strand.
TTTCTGCACCTCACTCTCTTCTTTCTGCACCTCTCTTGCCTCTTTCTGCACCTCACTCTCTTCTTTCTGTACCTCTCTTGCCTCTTTATTCACCTCTCTTGCCTCTTTCTGCACCTCACTCTCTTCTTTCTGCACCTCTCTAGCCTCTTTCTGCACCTCAACATCTTCTTTCTGCACCTGTCTTGCCTATTTCTGCACCTCTCTTGCCTCTTTCTGCACCTCACTCTCTTCTTTCTGCACCTATCTTGCCTCTTTCTGCACCTCACTCTCTTCTTTCTGCACCTCTCTTGCCTCTTTCTGCACCTCTCTTGCCTCTTTCTGCACCTCACTCTCTTCTTTCTGCTACCTCACTCTCTGCTTTCTGCACCTCTCTTGCCTCTTTCTGCACCTCACTCTCTTCTTTCTGCACCTCTCTTGCCTCTTTCTGCACCTCATCTTGCCTCTTTCTGCACCTCACTCTCTTCTTTCTGCACCTCACTCTCTTCTTTCTGCACCTCTCTTGCCTCTTTCTGCACCTCACTCTCTTCTTTCTGCACCTCACTCTCTGCTTTCTGCACCTCTCTTGCCTCTTTCTGCACCTCACTCTCTTCTTTCTGCACCTCTCTTGCCTCTTTCTGCACCTCACTCTGCTTCATCTTTCTGCACCTCTCTTGCCTCTTTCTGCACCTCACTCTCTTTCTTTCTGTACCTGTCTTGCCTATTTCTGCACCTCTCTTGCCTCTTTCTGCACCTCACTCTCTTCTTTCTGCACCTCTCTTGCCTCTTTCTGCACCTCACTCTCTTCTTTCTGCACCTGTCTTGCCTATGTCTGCACCTCTCTTCCCTCTTTCTGTTCCTCACTCTCTTCTTTCTGCACCTATCTTGCCTCTTTCTGCACCTCACTCTCTTCTTTCTGCTCCTCACTCTCTGCTTTCTGCACCTCTCTTGCCTCTCTTTGCACCTCTCTTGCCTCTTTCTGCACCTCACTTTCTTCTTTCTGCACCTCTCTTGCCTCTTTCTGCACTTAACTCTCTTCTTTCTGCACCTCACTCTCTTCTTTCTGCACCTCTCTTGCCTCTTTCTGCACCTCTCTTGCCTCTTTCTGCACCTCACTCTCTTCTTTCTGTACCTCTCTAGCCTCTTTCTGCACCTCACTCTCTTCTTTCTGCACCTCTCTTGCCTCTTTCTGCACCTCTTTGCCTCTTTCTGCACCTCACTTCTTCTTTCTGCTCCTCACTCTCTGCTTTCTGCACCTCTCTTGCCTCTCTCTGCACCTCTCTTGCCTCTTTCTGCACCTCTCTTGCCTCTTTCTGCACCTCACTCTCGTCTTTCTGCACCTCTCTTGCCTGTTTCTGCACCTCTCTCTTCTTTCTGCACCTCACTCTTCTTTCTGTACCTGTCTTGCCTATTTATTCACCTCCCTTGCCTATTTCTACACCTCACTCTCTTCTTTCTGCACCTCTCTAGCCTCTTTCTGCACCTCAACATCTTCTTTCTGTACCTGTCTGTGAGAAGTTGGCCTGGCATATGCTGTCCACTAATTATAGTGGGCACCTTGCACCAGTCCAATCAACCCCTTATTGGAGATAGGTTAAAGACAACCTTTATTGAAAGCTATCCTAGTGGTAGCTATGGAGAGAAGCCTTCAGGCTAAGTCTTGAAGGAATGTAAAGCAGCTTGTTTTACCAGTCTATAATCTCTTGAGTGACCAAATGAAAGAGGACCACACCAGGTATATATTCAAAATATATGTATTTATTACTAAACACACCCCTCTAGTCGCTTTATGAGGCTAGAGTTCGAAGTACATAAATTATAAGTTAGTTATCTACAGTATTAGCACAAATACACGTTTGAGCCCTAGGGGCGTACCAAACCATATACCAATAAAGTGGTATAAGAACCACGACTGAGCTAGACACAGGGCCTAGAGCCTGTAGAAGTGCTTGGACCACAAGGAACCACCCAAGGTAGTGACACAGGGGACCCACGGGGGACGCGTGCAGTGTATGAACACATCCGCCAATCGCCGTTAACTTCTATGGGGAAAATCACGGTTTGAATTTAAAAGAAGAGGGACACTTAGAGGAGGACTTGGAGCAAACCCTTTGAGGACTAGGCTGTTCTTGTGTCAATACCCACGGGAGCACCAGAGTACTCGAGTTACCTCACCCAGGGGAGCCGGGTGCATAGGTGTCTTTCGGGGTCGGGTTTCGTTGTCGCTTTCAATGGCGATCTGCTGCAAAGTGCTGCTGGCGGCCAAGTCGAAAGTGTTCGGGTGGATCCAAAGGTGGATCGAAGATCTGAAGAACCTGAAAGCAGAGGGGACAGAGTCTGGGTCACTAGCCAGTGACCAGGAAGGCGATGAGCAGATGCCCACCGATGTCGAGTGCTTCAGGTAGGTTGACGGTCGTCTTGATTCTTCAGCCACGAGGTCCAGGAGGCGTCGACGATGACCAGGAGCTGGATTCGAGCTGTCCCACAACGTTTGTCGATTGCGGGGTGTTGGCGACCGGATTGGACCCAACAAGCCTTGGCAACGGCAAGTCTCGTGGAAATGGAAGAAGGACGATGTTGCAGACCAGCAAGGTCTGTGGAGACTCACCCAGCGAGGATAAGTCAGGGCATACCTGGAGCAACCAGGAAGCCCAAGCAGAAGAAGATTGGCCTTCGGGAGGGCCTACTAGCCAACGGACTAGTCGACCGCAAAGGAGCCTCGAGTCGGTGCACGTGGAGCTGGCTCACAGGACACTCGTGGAGTGGAGGCCAGTGATCTTCGGTGCAGTTGGTGCTGGAGGCTGGGGCTACTCGGAGCCCAAAGCACGACTTCGTGGGAGACCCAGAAGAGGATGCACTTGCAAATGCGATCGGTGTCCAGGGGTCACGGTTCCACGTTACCCACGACAGCTACGGGCCTCAGCTTTGCTGGGGACTCAGGGCAGCCTCCGGGAAGTCTGGAAATCCACCTCTGGTGATGCAAAGACTTCGGCGTCCGGCGGGAGCTTCAGCGATGCAGACCGGACAATTGCTTCTTTGGTGCCTGCCAAGCAGGGAGTCACTCCTTGACCCCAAGGGAGATTCTTCAGTCCTCTAATCTTAGAGTAGAGCGTCGAAGGTCCAGGATTCTGTGTCAGAGTTTCGTCCAGGTAAATCTAAAGTCCTAAGGACTGGGGTCCCATACTTATACTAAGGTAGGGGTTGGACATACTCTGTGGCCCCACCTATGGGAGGGTCAGGGCAGAGGGGTGGTTACACCCCTTTCCCTTTGTCCAGTTTCGCACCAGAGCAGGGGCTGGAAGCCCCTGAGCCGGTTTGAACTGGGGTATGCACAGGGACACCAAATGTGCCCCCAGTGCAGGACTTCAAAGCACCAGAGAGTGCTCCCGCCCAGCCCCAATACACACTATCCTGTCTGGGGAGGTGGTTACACCTCCCTGGGACAGGAAACCTATTGTCCAGGCCTCCCCTGCCGGAGTTTCGGTCAGCAGCAGGAGGCCAGACTCGTGTCTGTGGCAGCGGCATCCATTTTGTGATGCCAGGGCTCTGGAAAGTCAGTACCGGGTATACCGGTGTGTACATGTCTCTCCCTTTAGAAGGGTGGAATGCTACCCCGATGCCAGAACTGGTGGGGGGGTAGTATTCCAAGATGTTTGACACCAAACACGACATGTTTCCGTGCAGCCATCCCAAAGTTAGCATTTAACGCGAGGTTATAATGCGCTTAAGAGTATATGGTCAGGCTGCACTACAAACAGCATCAGAGAAGGGTCTCCGAACGCTGCAGAGGGGCCCAGCTCATGCAGGGGCACCCTCTCACATAGGAACCACGCACTCTGCCTTCAGGATTGATAAGGCCTGCCATAGGAGTGACTTATAGGTTTATATGTGTGTATGTATGTAGTGATATAGGTAGCCTATATCACAGTAAGGGGTGCATGCACCACCTTACCCAGGCTGCAGTAGCAGACCTGTGGTGTCATTTTGGATGGCCTTCCAGGGGTGGCACAATACATGCTGCAGCCCCTGGTAGGCCTCTGAGGTACCTATGCCCTGGGTACATAGTATACCATATACTAGGGACTTATAAGGGCACTCCAGATTCCAATCAGAGATGTGCCTAAGGCACATGGAAACCATTTTAGAGAGGAAGCAGCTAGGCTGGGGTTCTGATTAGCAGGGCCCCAGCCAGACTAAGGTCGAAAAACAGTGAAGCATCAGCAAAAAGTGGGGGTACCCATGTGAAGCAGATCCTACTCTCCTACACAACCCCCCCAAACGTAGGGACATTAAACTAACCTTGCCCAGTTAAGTCTTCATGTTCTAAGTGGAAGTACCTAGAGAGTCCATCTGCATTGGCATGGTTACTCCCAGGTCTATGTTCCACTGTGAAGTCCATCCCCTGTAGGGAAATGGACCACCTAAGCAGTTTGGGGTTTTCACCCTTCATTTGTTTTAGCCATAAGAGGGGCTTATGGTCTGTTTGAACAAGGAAGTGAGTACCAAACAAGTATGGCCTCAACTTCTTCAGAGCCCAGACCACAGCAAAGGCCTCCCTCTCAATGGCTGACCAACGTTTCTCTCTAGGGGTCAGCCTTCTGCTAATAAAAGCTACTGGCTGATCCTGACCTTCATCATTCAATTGTGACAGTACAGCCCCTACCCCCAATTCAGATGCATCTGTTTGGACAATGAACTTCTTGGAGTAATCAGGACTCTGTAGAATGGGAGCAGTGCACATGGCCTGCTTTAGGTCATCAAATGCCTTTTGACAGCTAACTGTCCACTGAACCTTTTTGGGCATTTTCTTGGAAGTTAAGTCATTCAGGGGTGTCACTATTGATCCATACCCCTTGACAAATCTCCTATAGTACCCAGTCAGGCCTAAGAAGGCTCTCACCTGAGTCTGGGTAGTTGGAGCAGTCCAGTCCATGATGGTCTGGATCTTGCTCTGCAGTGGTTGAACCTGGCCTCCACCCACAAGGTGGCCCAGGTACACAACCTGACTCTGCCCTATCTGGCACTTTGTGGCCTTGATAGTCAGGCCTGCTTTCTGCAGGGCCTGCAAAACATTTCTGAGGTGGACCAGGTGATCCTCCCAGGTGGAGCTAAAGACAGCAATATCATCTAGATATGCTGCACTATAGGCTTCCAGACCTGTAAGGACTGTATTCACCAACCTCTGAAAAGTGGCAGGTGCATTCTTCAGACCAAAGGGCATCACCACAAATTGATAATGCCCACTAGGGGTTGAGAATGCTGTCTTTGGCTTTGCATCATCAGCTGGTCTGATCTGCCAGTAGCCAGCTGTCAGGTCAAATGTGCTTAGATACTTGGCTGAGGCCAAAGTGTCTATTAGCTCATCTGCCCTAGGTATTGGATGGGCATCAGTCCTAGTGACTGCATTGAGACCCCTGTAGTCCACACAAAACCTCATCTCTCTTTTCCCACCATTGGTGTGAGGTTTTGGCACAAGGACCACTGGACTAGCCCAAGGGCTATCTGAGGGTTCAATAACTCCCAAATCCAACATCTTCTGGACTTCTGTCCTGATACAGTCCCTGACATGGTCAGGTTGCCTATAAATCTTATTTTTAATAGGCAGACTGTCCCCAGTGTCCACTTCATGAGTGCACCAGGTAGTCTGACTGGGTGTCAGTGAGAATATGTGTCTGAACTGATTGAGCACCTGTCTGCAATCAGTCTGCTGCTGGGTAGTGAGGCTGCCTGCCAAGGCTACACCATCCACTGACCCATCATCAGGGTTCTGTGAGAGCAGGTCAGGGAGTGGGTCACTCTCTTCCTCCTGTCCCTCATCAGTAGCCATGAGCAAGCCCATGTCTGCCCTGTCCACATATGGTTTTAACCTGTTGACATGGAGAACCCTGTGGGGACTCCTGGGTGTTCCTAGGTCCACCAAATAGGTAACCTCACCCTTCTGTTCAACAATGGTATGGGGTCCACTCCATTTGTCTTGGAGAGCTGCTGGGGCCACTGGCTCCAACACCCACACCTTCTGTCCTGGCTGGTAAACAGTCAGTACAGCCTTTGGTCATGCCAGGCTTTTTGAAGTTCCTGGCTAGCCTCAAGGTTTTTAGTTGCCTTTTTCATATACTCAGCCATCCGGGAGCGGAGACCAAGTACATAGTCCACTATGTCTTGCTTTGGGGGCTTGAGAGGTAACTCCCATCCTTCCTTCACCAAGCACAATGGACCCCTGACAGGGTGACCAAACAAAAGTTCAAAAGGGCTGTAGCCAACCCCTTTTGAGGCACCTCCCTGTATGCAAATAAAAGGCAGGGCAAGAGTATGTCCCATCTTCGCCTAAGCTTTTCTGGGAGCCCTTTAATCATGCCCTTCAAGGTTTTGTTGAATCTCTCAACTAAACCATTGCATTGTGGGTGATAGGGTGTGGTGAACTTGTAAGTCACTCCACACTCCTTCCACATTGCTTTTAAGTATCCAGACATAAAGTTTGCACCCCTGTCTGATACAACCTCCTTAGGAAGCCCACTCTTGAGAAAATTCCCAGGAGGGCCCTTGCCACCACAGGTGCTGTAGTGGTCCTAAGGGGAATAGCCTCTGGGTACCTGGTGGCATGATCCACTACCACCAGGATAAACCTGTGCCCAGATGCTGTTTGGGGATCCATGGGACCAACAATGTCAATCCCCACCCTTTCAAAGGGCACCCCCACCACAGGTAGTGGTATCAGGGGGCCTTTGTAGTGCCACCTGCCTTGCCACTGGCCTGGCAGGTTACACAGGAGCGACAAAACTCCTTGGTGTCTTCAGACATGTGGGGCCAGTGAAAGTGAGGGACAATTCTGTCCCAAGTCTTGTTCTGGCCCAAGTGACCTGCTAAGGGAATGTCATGGGCTAGGGTCAATAGGAAGCCCCTGAACTTCAGAGGTATAACCAACCTCCTGGTAGCACCAGGCTTGGGGTCTCTACACTCTGAGTACAAGAGTCCATCATCCCAATACACAGTATGGGGACCACTAGCTTTCCCAGCAGCCTCAGCAGCAGCTTGCTGTCTGAGGGGTTCAAGAGAGGGGCAGCTCTGCTGCTCCTGGCTCAGATCTGCCCTGGAAGGGCCCCCTGTCCCCAAGAACTCAACCTGGTCAGGTTCAAGCTCCTCTGGGACAGTTTCTTCCTCAGGACTGAGATCATCCCCTCAAGGGACTGATCTTCCTTCTGAGCCAAGGGGAAGGCACTGCCTTTACCCTACTACTCCTCTTCTTGGAGGGCACTTGGTCCATTATTCCAGAATCCAAGGCCTGTTCAGTGTTAGACATTTTGGCTTGTGACCTGGTCACAGCAAACACATCTGCAGGGATGCCCAGCATTTCTGCATGGGTCCTGAGCTCCACTTCTGCCCAAGCTGAAGTTTCTAAGTCATTGCCAAGCAAGCATTCAACGGGTAGGTCTGCACTTACCACAACCTTCTTAAGGCCAGTTACCCCTCCCCAGGAGAAGTTAACAACTGCCAGAGTATGGTCTGTTCTGACGTTGCTAGCATTGGTCACTTGGTACATTTCACCAAGTATAATCTGCCCAGGATTCACAAGGTCTTGTGTCACCATGGTGACACTTGCCCCTGTGTCCCTAAATGCCAAAGCCTCTCTTCCATTGATTAAGGGCTGTTGCCTGTACTTGCCCAGATTACTGGGACTCACAGAGGAGGTCACATCCATGCCTCCATCACAGACTAGGACAGCCTGAGTGAGTTCTCTGACTAGGTCAGAGCTCATCTCCTTACCCAGGGTCAACCCTACTAAACCCTTGGCTTGTGTAGTCCCACCACCAACTGTAACTGCACTAGGGGAGCAGGTGCCTTAGGGGCATTGGTGGGGGCTGGAGTAGAGTCTTTGGACTTGGTGCAATCACTGGTCCAGTGGGTCTTTTGCTTACAGACCTTGCACCATGGTTTCCTTTGGCCTTTCCCTTTGTTAGACTGTGAATCCCCACCTGAAGAAGATTTTTGGGGGCCTTGTGAAGACTTTTGATCTTTACCCTTCTCCCCACCCTTATCAGAGGTTTTCGAATCTTGCTTCTTAGGGTCACCACCTTGGTTCTGTACCTTCTGCTTCACCCTGGTTCGGACCCATTTGTCTGCCTTCTTTCCCAATTCTTGGGGAGAGGTCAGATCAGAGTCTACCAGGTGCTGATGCAACAGCTGATTTTGACAGTTATTAAGAATCTGCTCCCTCATGATCAGATTGTACAATCCTGTGAAGTCACATACCTTACTGCCCAATCAACCAACCTTCCAGAGCCTTGGCAGAACAATCAACAAAGTCCACCCAGTCTTGAGTCTGTGCTTTTTGGGTATCCCTGAACTTTAACCTGTATTGTTCAGTGGTTAGGCCAAACCCATCAATTAGAGCACTCTTCAAGACTTTGTAATTATCAGCATCCTCCTCTCTAACAGTGAGGAGCTTGTCTCTACCTTTGTCTGCAAAGGAGAGCCACAAGATTGCTGCCCACTGCTCCTGAGGGACCCTCTGTACTTTACAGGCCCTCTCTAGAGCAGTTATCCATTTGTGGATGTCATCCCCACTCTGGTAGGGAGGGACAATCTTGCTCAGGTTTCTATGGTCATAAGACCTTTCCCTATCTTTGGGGAAATTGCTGCCACCATGGGACTCTAGTCCCATCTTTTGTCTCTCTCTATAGAGATCTAGGGACTCCCTGTCTATAGCCAATTGCTGTTTTCTGAGTTCAAGCTGAGCTTGCTCATACTGAATCAGTCTCTTTCTCCTCTCATGAGAGGATTCCCTCCTATGAGAGGAGACAGAGGTCCCTATTGAGGTGTCAGAGTGGTTAGACTCCTGAGAAGGAGACCTAGACCTTCTGGGCACACTCAGAACTCTTCCTGGGGGACAAGGGGAGGTCAGTCTGATCCTCCTCCTCCTCCTCCACAGGAGGAATTGCGTTTTCCAGGACAAGGATCATTTTCACCTTCCTGGCCAGTTTCAGAGGTTGGGTCCTGGGTATTTTCATTGACATTCCCCGGAACTCTGACTTCCTACCCAGAATTTCTCTCCCTCCTCACTTGGACAGTAGACCCTCTACTCCTCCTCTGAACTCCTTGAATGGGAGCATTACTAATCCAGCTCCCCGCCTCCAACCTCTCCCCTCTCCTAATCCCACTGATTCCGTCCAATCCCTGACCCCTGTTCACTCTCCCTCCATAGACCCAAGTCATTCTCGACCCCTGCCAGAAACCTTAAACTTTTTCAGCTCAATAACACAGCAACTGAACAGAATGGAGCAGAAAATTAACTCCCTTGCTGCCGATCTCCTACACTTACAACAAGACCTTCTCAACAGGACCAAGCCACCGTACTCCCTCTCGTCGGGTAGATTTGCTCAAACCCCCTCAATACCTCTCCCATGGCCCCACAGAGCACCCCCGACCCTCCAGTCCATCAACGAGTCAGGCACTTCGACCCAACCGGGATCGCCTCCGCCTTTCGGTATTGAAACCTGATGTGACCAACGACCCTTACCTCGCTCTGAGCCAGAAATCAGCCCCTTTCCCCATCCCTGTTATTGTTGACACTAACAGAATCCCTAAAACTGTCCACTCGCCTAGACCTCCTGCTCAATACTCCTCTATCCACCTAGCTCCCCCACCACCAAGGCTCCCCGCCCTCTCTCTTGAATGCTCCTAAACTGCAGATCAGCAGTACAACACGCCACAGACATTGCTGAAGCTCTACTCGCTGAAGAAATTGACATCGCTTTCCTCACAGAATCCTGGCTTAATGTCCACTCCACCCCCATTCTTGACATTCTCACCCCTCCAGGGTACAACATCATCAGACAAGACAGGCCAATCAAAACTGGGGGGACTAGCCATCATTCACAAAGCTGGAATACAGATCACCAAACTTAAACCTGCAGAATACCTATCGTTTGAATACCTGGGTGTTGAACTCCCTGCCAAGGGCACCTCTCCCATCAAATTCCACACCATCTACCATCCTCCTGGAGAGCGTACCCTTTTCCCTGAAGAACTAACAGACCTAATAACACGTTTCTCCATGACAGACACAAAAGACGTGTTCCTGGGTGACCTCAACATCCACTGGAATGACCCAGAAGACTCCACTGTCCAGAACCTATCCAACCTACTTGAAATATACAATCTCAAACAACTCTGCAATGAACCAACTCACATCAAAGGTGCAACACTGGATGCGATCATTACCAACAATGAACTGGTCTCTCTGAGAGCGATTTCTCCCATTGACTGGTCAGACCACCACCTCATTCTGTTCAAGATTGATGCACTTGTCAGACACCAACCTATTCGTGATGACAAACCTAAGCACTGGACCAGAAACATCAAAAAGTCCCTTTACCCGAACTTGAATCCAGGATTCATGCCCATCTACAACCCCAACCCTCATCATGGACGGCCGATGACCTCACTACACACTTTAACTCTAAAATGACAGAGGTCTTAGACCAAGTAGCTCCACTCAAACTCAAACAAATGAGGCGAACCAAATCTAAACCCTGGTTCAATATGGATCTGAATAACGAAAGGCGTCAACTCAGACAAACGGAAAGGTGTTGGAGACTAAACCCCTCGACCTTGCACCTAGCGCAACTTAGATCTGCTCGGCAGGCATACAAAAAACACATTTTCAGTGAAAAGGCGTCTTTCTTCCGCAACCAACTAGATCTGGTGAAAAACAGACCGAGAGAACTCTTCAACATTGTCAAAAGCCAAACAAACTGCACTCCCTCTAACGAAATCATAGCCACCAAAGAGCGATGTGAAGAAATTGCCACCTTCTTCTCTAATAAAGTCTCAAAAATTGATCAATCCTTCCTCCAAACCGCAAACCCTCCTTCCCTCTTAACCTGCCCCCTTTAACCACCCTTGACCAATCAGAAAGAGTTCTTACCAAGGACAATCAGGTCTGCCTCCAGCTAAAAAACAATGCGCATTGGTCCGACTTTGAGCTAATGTCGGAAAACGAGGTCTTCAGTATAATCTCTACCCTAAAACCTTCCTCCCACACTATGGACCCCCTCCCATCCACAATTATAAAAGAACTCAACCACACCATTTCCCTTTCTGGACAAAAATCATCAATGCCTCTCTCATCTCAGGCTGTGTCCCAGACTCCCTTCAACTAGGACAAATCACTCCCATTCTCAAGAAACCAGGGGCCGACCCTAATGATCTTAACAACCTCAGACCTATCTCCAACCTCCCATTCCTTGCGAAAACATTGGAGAAATGCGTTCTCCACCAACTCAACAAACACATTGATGAGTTCAACCTCCTCGACACCTTTCAATCAGGATTCAGGAAAGGCTGTAGCACTGAAACAGCTATGCTCAACATCTCTGACGATATTCACAAGGCTTTAGATGAAGGTGATGCCTGCCTTCTCATCCTTATTGACCTATCTGCGGCATTCGACACTGTAAATCATCTAGCTCTTCTGGAGACCTTGTCGAAACGCTCCGGCATTAATGGCACAGTACTAAAATGGTTCACCTCCTTCCTTCAACACCGCTCGCAACAAATTAAAATCAACCTCTGTCTCTCGAAGCCAACAAAAGTCACACTTGGGGTCCCGCAAGGCTCGATCCTCTCCCCGTCCCTCTTCAATCTCTTCATGGAGCCCCTCACAATCATCTTGAAAAAAGCGGGAGTGAACTACCACCTCTACGCTGACGACACCCAAATTTATTTCAAAATCAAGTCTCCCAACGACATCCGACACCTCAATGTCACTCTAACCGAGATCCAAACTTGGTTCAACACTAACCACTTAAAGCTCAACCCAGATAAAACGGAACTAATCCTATTCTCTCCAAAAAGCAACCATCGACCAATCCAAGAGTGGCTCAAGAATCTGGTTGCCCTAAACTGCCCCTCGTCCTATCCGACTCAGTGAAGTCGCTAGGCATCACCTTTGACAAGAACTTATCAATGGAGGCCCACATCAAAAACTCTGCAAAAGGTGCTCTTTTCTCACTAAAACACCTCAAGAAATTGAAACCTTTTCTTCCCCAGGATGACCTCAAGACAGTAGTTCAATCCCTAGTTCTCTCTAAAATCGACTACGGGAACGCCATCCTAACAGGGACTCCAAAGCTCACCTAGCCCCACTAAGGGCAGTGCTGAACATGGCCGCTCGACTCATATCTGGAGTGAAAAGATTTGAACACATCACTCCAGCTCTCAACTCCCTCAACTGGCTTCCTATGGAAGGGAGGTGTATTTACAAGCTGGCCTGCATCACACACAAAACCCTTCACTCTCCGGCCCCCAACTACCTGAACAACAAACTGGTAAGAGCAGGTCAATCCAGAACACTGAGAAGTTCTAACTCACTCCTTCTTATCCCTCCGAAACTGAAAAAGAAAACCACCCAATACCGATCGTTTTCTGGCAACGCTCCCAGGATATGGAACGCTCTCCCTAGAGTCCTCAGATGCAACCCCTCCTTCTCCTGTTTCAAAAGGGACCTGAAACTCCATCTCCTTAACAAATACTTTCCTGACCAACATCAACTAACCTAGACTTCAATATCCGAGTTAACTCCTCTCTCTCTTGACATTCAAGGATAGTGGTGACCGGTCTGTGTTAACCACCTTCGTTTGTTTTCTCTCCCTCCGCTGCACTGTTTATCTATTTTTCATGTTGTATTTTTTATCTCTGTTTTTGCTTCCCTACTGCCTTCCTACTAAGTAATGCAATTTCCTTTGGTTTTGTACAGTGTGTATGTAAAGCGCTCTGATACCCACGGGTCTAGCTAGCGCTATATAAAACTTTTAAAATAAAAATAAAATAAATAAAAATCCCTGGACTCTCCCTCTTCTTCTGCCCCACCCTCTCTGCCTACCCTTTCAGACCTTATGGGTCTTCTAAAGTCATCTACCAGAAGCATCTCCAGGAGACGTTGGGTGTTGGCACTTTTGCCTGTCTTCAACTTCCTAACTTTGCACAACTCCCTCAATTCCAAGAATGTGAGGGTGTCATATCTGGATGGCAGGAGCTCACTGGTTCCTGGCAGTGAAGACATTACTAGTGTGGTGTGGTGTATGCACTACCTACTCTAGTGTGGCCTACTAAACTCTCTTGAGTTGTAGAAAGGGTGTGCTATCCCTTAACACACAACTCTAAGTTCAGTAGAACTTACTGTATCCTAAGCTTGATTTATATGTACCTAAGGTACCCTTAGTGGTTTTCAGTTGATCAATTCAATTGAGATTATCTGGTAAAACAATAGCAAGCTGGAATCCCACACGCTGCCCACCAATGTGGAAGTTGGCCTGGTATATGCTGTCCACTAATTATAGTGGGCACCTTGCACCAGTCCAAACAACCCCTTATTGGAGATAGGTTAAAGACAACCTTTATTGAAAGCTATCCTAGTGGTAGCTATGGAGAGCAGCCTTCAGGCTAAGTCTTGAAGGAATGTAAAGCAGCTTGTTTTACCAGTCTATAATCTCTTGAGTGACCAAATGAAAGAGGACCACACCAGGTATATATTCAAAATATATGTATTTATTGCTAAACACACCCCTCTAGTCTCTTTATGAGGCTAGAGTTCGAAGTACATAAGTTATAAGTTAGTTATCAACAGTAATAGCACAAATACACGTTTGAGCCCTAGGGGCGTACCAAACCATATACCAATAAAGTGGTATAAGAACCACGACTGAGCTAGACACAAGGCCTAGAGCCTGTAGAAGTGCTTGGCCCTCAAGGAACCACCCAAGGTAGTGACACAGGGGACCCACGGGGGATGCGTGCAGTGTAAGAACACAGCCGCGAGCCGCCGTTGACTTCTATGTGGAATGTCGCGGTTTGAGTTATAAAGAAAAAGGACACTTAGAGGAAGACTTGGAGCAAACCCCTTTAGAACTAGGTTGTTCAAGAGTCTATACCCACGGGAGCACTGGAGTACTCGACTTACCTCACCCAGGGAAGCCGGGTGCATAGGTGTCTTTTGGGGTCGGGTTTCGTCGTCGTTTTCAATGGCGATCTGCTGCAAAGTGCTGCTGGCGACCAAGTCGAAAGTGTTCGGGTGGATCCAATGGTGGATCGAAGATCTGAAGAACCTGAAAGCAGAGGGGACAGAGTCTGGGTCACTAGCCAGTGACCAGGAAGGCGATGAGCAGATGCCCACCGATGTCGGGTGCTTCAGGTAGGTTGACAGTTGTCTTGACTCTTCAGCCACGAGGTCCAGGAGGCGTCGACGACAACCAGGAGCTGGATTCGAGCTGTCCCACAATGTTTGTCGATTGCAGAGGTGTCGGCGACCGGATTGGACCCAACAAGCCTTGGCAACGGCAAGTCTCATAGAAACAAAGAAAGGACGTTGATGCAGACCAGCAAGGTCTGAGGGACTCACCCAGCGAGGGTAAGTCATGGCACGTCTGGAGCAATCAGGAAAACTCAAGCAGAAGAAGAGTTGTCTTCGGGAGGACCCACTAGCCAATGGACTAGCGACCGCGAAGGAGCCTCGAGTGGACGCACTTAGAGCTGGCTCACAGGACACTCGTGGAGTGGAGGCCAGTGATCTTCAGTGCAGTCGGTGCTGGAGGCTGGGGCTACTCGAAGCCCAAAGCACAACTTCATGGGAGACCCAGGAAGAGGATGCACGTGCAAATGTGACTCAGTGTCCAGGGGTCATGGTTCCACATTACCCACGACAGCTACGGGCCTCAGCTTTGCTGGGGACTCAGGGCAGCCTCGGGGAAGTCTGGAAATCCACCTCTGGTGATGCAAAGACTTCGGCGTCCGGCGGGAGCTTCGGCGATGCAGACCGGACAATTGCTTCATTAGGTGCCTGCCAAGCAGGGGAGTCACTCCTCGACCCCAAGGGAGATTCTTCAGTCCTCTAATCTTAAAGTAGAGCGTCGAAGGTCCAGGATTCGGTATCAGAGTTTCGTCCAGGTAAAATCTAAAGTCCTAAGGACTGGGGTCCCATACTTATACCAAGTTAGGGGTTGGACATACTCTGGGGACCCACCTATGGGAGGGTCAGGGAAGAGGGGTGGTTACACCCAGTTCCCTTTGTCCAGTTTCGTGCCAGAGCAGGGGCAGGTAGCCCCTGCAGCCGGTTTGAACTGGCATATGCACAGGGACACCAAATGTGCCCCCAGTGCAGGACTTCAAAGCACCAGAGAGTGCTCCCGCCCAGCCCCAATACACACTATCCTGTCTGGGGAGGTGGTTACACCTCCCTGCGACAGGAAACCTATTGTCCAGGCCTCCCCTGCTGGAGTTTCAGACAGCAGCAGGAGGCCAGACCCGTGTCTGTGGCAGCGGCATCCATTTTGTGATGCCAGGGCTCTGGAAAGAAGTTACTGGGTAGCCCGGTGTGTACATGTCTCTCCCTCTAGAAGGGTGGAATGCTACCCCTGCCGCCAGGACTGGCGGGGGTAGTATTCCAAGATGTTTGACACCAAACACGACATGTTTTGGTGCAGCCAGTCCAAAGTTAGCATTCTACCACGAGGATATAATGCACTTAAGAGTATATGGTCAGGCTGTACCACAAACAGCATCAGAGGAGGGACTCCGAATGCTGCAGAGGGGCTCTGCTCATGCAGGGGCACCCTCTCACATAAAAACCAAGCACTCTGCCTTCAGGGTTGGTCAAGGCCTGCCATAGGAGTGACTTATAGGTTTATAGGTGTGTGCAATGGTAGTGATATAGGTAGCCTATACCACTGTAAGGGGTGCATGCACCACCTTACCCAGGCTGCAGTAGCAGACCTGTGGTGTCATTTTGGATGGCCTTCCAGGGGTGGCACAATACATGCTGCAGCCCCTGGTAGGCCTCTGAGGTACCTATGCCCTGGGTACATAGTATACCATATACTAGGGACTTATAACGGGCACTCCAGATTCCAATCAGAGATGTGCCTAAGGCACATGGAAACCATTTTAGAGAGGAAGCAGCTAGGCTGGGGTTCTGATTAGCAGGGCCCCAGCCAGACTAAAGTCGAAAAACAGTGAAGCATCAGCAAAAAGTGGGGGTACCCATGTGAAGCAGATCCTACTCTCCTACACTCACTCTCTTCTTTCTGCACTTCTCTTGCCTCTTTCTTCACCTTACTCCCTTCTTTCTGTACCTCTCTTGCCTTCACCCTCTTTTTATGCACCTCTCTTGCCTCTTTCTGCACCTCACTCTTCTTTCTGTTCCTTGTTTGCGTCTTGGGGCACCTCACTCTCTTCTCTCTGCACCTCTCTAACCTCTTTCTGCACTTCACTCTCTTCATTCTGCACCTCTCTTGCCTCTTTCTGCACACCACTCTCTTTTTCTGCACCTATCTTGCCTCTTTCTGCACCTCACTCTCTTCTTTCTGCACCTCTCTTGCCTCCTTCTGCACCTCATTTGCCTCTTTCTGCACCTCACTCTCTTCTTTCTGCTCCTCACTCTCTGCTTTCTGCACCTCTCTTGCCTCTCTTTGCATCTCTCTTGCCTCTTTCTGCACCTCACTCTCTTCTTTCTGCACCTCTCTTGCCTCTTTCTGCACTGAACTTTCTTCTTTCTGCACCTCACTCTCTTCTTTCTGTACATCTTGCCTCTTTCTGCATCTCACTCTCTTCCTTCTGCACCTCTCAAGCCTCTTTATGCACCTCACTCTCTTCATCCTCCACCTCTCTTGCCTCTTTCTGCACCTCACTCTCTTCTTTCTGTACCTGTCTTGCCTATTTCAACACCTCTCTTGCCTCTTTCTGCACCTCACTTTCTTCTTTCTGCACCTCACTCTCTGCTTTCTGCACCTCTCTTGCCTCTCTTTGCACCTCTCTTGCCTCTTTGTGCACCTCACTTTCTTCTTTCTGCACCTCTCTTGCCTCTTTCTGCACTTAACTCTCTTCTTTCTGCACCTCACTCTCTTCTTTCTGCACCTCTCTTGCTTCTTTCTGCACCTCACTCTCTTCTTTCTGCACCTGTCTTGCCTCTTTCTACACTTAACTCTCTTCTTTCTGCACCTCACTCTCTGCTTTCTGCACCTCTCTTGCTTCTCTTTGCACCTCTCTTGCCTCTTTGTGCACCTCACTTTCTTCTTTCTGCACCTCTCTTGCCTCTTTCTGCACTTAACTCTCTTCTTTCTGCACCTCGTCTTGCCTCTTTCTGCACCTCTCTTGCCTCTTTCTGCACCTCACTCTCTTCTTTCTGCACCTATCTTGCCTCTTTCTGCACCTCACTCTCTTCTTTCTGCTCCTCACTCTCTGCTTTCTGCACCTCTATTGCCTCTCTTTGCACCTTCTTGCCTCTTTGTGCACCTCACTTTCTTCTTTCTGCACCTCTCTTGCCTCTTTCTGCACTTAACTCTCTTCTTTCTGCACCTCACTCTCTTCTTTCTGCACCTCTCTTGCCTCTTTCTGCACCTCACTCTCTTCTTTCTGCACCTGTCTTGCCTATGTCTTCACCTCTCTTCCCTCTTTCTGTTCCTCACTCTCTTCTTTCTGCACCTATCTTGCCTCTTTCTGCACCTCACTCTCTTCTTTCTGCTCCTCACTCTCTGCTTTCTGCACCTCTCTTGCCTCTCTTTGCACCTCTCTTGCCTCTTTGTGCACCTCACTTTCTTCTTTCTGCACCTCTCTCGCCTCTTTCTGCACTTAACTCTCTTCTTTCTGCACCTCACTCTCTTCTTTCTTCACCTCTCTTGCTTCTTTCTGCACCTCACTCTCTTCTTTCTGCTCCTCACTCTCTGCTTTCTGCACCTCTCTTGCCTCTCTTTGCACCTCTCTTGCCTCTTTGTGCACCTCACTTTCTTCTTTCTGCACCTCTCTTGCCTCTTTCTGCACTTAACTCTCTTCTTTCTGCACCTCACTCTCTTCTTTCTGCAGCTCTCTTGCGTCTTTCTGCACTTAACTCTCTTCTTTCTGCACCTCACTCTCTTCTTTCTGCACCTCTCTTGCCTCTTTCTGCACCTCACTCTCTTCTTTCTGCACCTGTCTTGCCTATTTCTACACCTCTCTTGCCTCTTTCTGCACCTCACTCTCTTCTTTCTGCACCTATCTTGCCTCTTTCTGCACCTCACTCTCTTCTTTCTGCTCCTCACTCTCTGCTTTCTGCACCTCTCTTGCCTCTCTTTGCACCTCTCTTGCCTCTTTGTGCACCTCACATTCTTCTTTCTGCACCTCTCTTGCGTCTTTCTGCACTTAACTCTCTTCTTTCTGCACCTCACTCTCTTCTTTCTGCACCTCTCTTGCCTCTTTCTGCACCTCACTCTCTTCTTTCTGCACCTGTCTTGCCTATTTCTGCACCTCTCTTGCCTCTTTCTGCACCTCACTCTCTTCTTTCTGCACCTATCTTGCCTCTTTCTACACCTCACTGTGAGAAGTTGGCCTGGCATATGCTGTCCACTAATTATAGTGGGCACCTTGCACCAGTCCAAACAACCCCTTATTGGAGATAGGTTAAAGACAACCTTTATTGAAAGCTATCCTAGTGGTAGCTATCGAGAGCAGCCTTCAGGCTAAGTCTTGAAGGAATGTAAAGCAGCTTGTTTTACCAGTCTATAATCTCTTGAGTGACCAAATGAAAGAGGACCACACCAGGTATATATTCAAAATATATGTATTTATTGCTAAACACACCCCTCTAGTCTCTTTATGAGGCTAGAGTTCGAAGTACATAAGTTATAAGTTAGTTATCAACAGTAATAGCACAAATACACGTTTGAGCCCTAGGGGCGTACCAAACCATATACCAATAAAGTGGTATAAGAACCACAACTGAGCTAGACACAAGGCCTAGAGCCTGTAGAAGTGCTTGGACCACAAGGAACCACCCAAGGTAGTGACACAGGGGACCCATGGGGGATGCGTGCAGTGTGAGAATACAGCCGCGAATCGCCGTTGACTTCTATGGGGAAAGTCACGGTTGGAATTTTAAAGAAAAGGGACACTTAGAGGAGGACTTGGAGCAAACCCCTTTAGAACTGGGTCGTTCTAGAGTCTATACCCACGGGAGCACCGGAGTACTCGAGTTACCTCACCCAGGGAAGCCGGGTGCATAGGTGTCTTTCGGGGTCGGGTTTCGTCGTCGTTTTCAATGGCGATCTGCTGCAAAGTGCTGCTGGCGGCCAAGTCGAAAGTGTTCGGGTGGATCCAAAGGTGGATCGAAGATCTGAAGAACCTGAAAGCATAGGGGACAGAGTCTGGGTCACTAGCCAGTGACCAGGAAGGCGATGAGCAGATGCCCACTGATGTCGAGTGCTTCAGGTAGGTTGACTGTCGTCTTGACTCTTCAGCCACGAGGTCCAGGAGGTGTCAACGATGACCAGGAGCTGGATTCGAGCTTTCCCACAACGTTTGTAGATTGCAGGGGTGTCGTCAACCGGATTGGACCCAACAAGCCTTGGCAACGGCAAGTCTCGTGGAAATAGAAGAAGGACGGTGGTGCAAACCAGCAAGGTCTGAGGGACTCACCCAGCGAGGGTAAGTCAGGGCACGCCTGGAGCAACCAGGAAAGCCCAAGAAGAAGAAGATTGGCCTTCGGGAGGGCCTACTAGCCAACAGACTAGCGACCGCAAAGGAGCCTCGAGTGGACGCACTTAGAGCTGGCTCACGGGACACTCGTAGAGTGGAGGCCAGTGATCTTCAGTGCAGTTGGTGCTGGAGGCTGGGGCTACTCGGAACCCAAAGCACAACTTCATGGGACACCCAGAAGAGGATGCACGTGCAAATGCGATCAGTGTCCAGGGGTCACGGTTCCACATTATCCACAACAGCTATGGGCCTCACCTTTGCTGGGGACTCAGGGCAGCCTCGGGGAAGTCTGGAAATCCACCTCTGGTGATGCAAAGACTTCGGCGTCCGGCGGGAGCTTTAGCGATGCAGACTGGACAATTGCTTCATTGGTGCCTGCCAAGCAGGGGAGTCACTCCTTGACCCCAAGGGAGATTCTTCAGTCCTCTAATCTTAAAGTAGAGCGTCGAAGGTCCAGGATTCTGTGTCAGAGTTTCGTCCAGGTAAAATCTAAAGTCCTAAGGACTGGGGTCCCATACTTATACCAAGTTAGGGGGTTGGACATACTCTGGGGACCCACCTATGGGAGGGTCAGGGCAGAGGGGTGGTTACACTCCTTTCCCTTTGTCCAGTTTCGCGCCAGAGCAGGGGCTGGAAGCCCCTGAGCCGGTTTGAACTGGGGTATGCACAGGGACACCAAATGTGCCCCCAGTGCAGGACTTCAAAGCACCAGAGAGTGCTCCCGCCCAGCCCCAATACACACTATCCTGTCTGGGGAGGTGGTTACACCTCCCTGGGACAGGAAACCTATTGTCCAGGCCTCCCCTGCCAGAGTTTCGGTCAGCAGCAGGAGGCCAGACTCGTGTCTGTGGCAGCGGCATCCATTTTGTGATGCCAGGGCTCTGGAAAGAAGTTACCGGGTAGGCCGGTGGCTACATGTCTCTCCCTCTAGAAGGGTGGAATGCTACCCCCGCCGCCAGAACTGGTATTCCAAGATGTTTGACACCAAACTCGACATGTTTTGGTGCAGCCAGTCCAAAGTTAGCATTCTACCGCGAGGATATAATGCACTTAAGAGTATATGGTCAGGCTGCACTGCAAACAGCATCAGAGGAGGTACTCCGAATGCTGCAGAGGGGCTCTGCTCATGCAGGGGCACCCTCTCACATAAAAACCAAGCACTCTGCCTTCAGGATTGTCAAGGCCTGCCATAGGAGTGACTTATAGGTTTATAGGTGTGTGCAATGGTAGTGATATAGGTAGCCTATACCACTGTAAGGGGTGCATGCACCACCTTACTCAGGCTGCAGTAGCAGGCCTGTGGTGTCATTTTGGCTGGCCTTCCAGGGGTGGCATAATACATGCTTCAGCCCCTGGCAGGCCTCTGAGGTACCTATGCCCTGGGTACATAGTATACCATATACTAGGGACTTATAAGGGCACTCCAGATTCCAATCAGCGATGTGCCTAAGGCACAGGGGAACCATTTTAGAGAGGAAGCAGCTAGGCTGGGGTTCTGATTAGAAGGGCCCCAGCCAGACTAAAGTCGAAAAACAGTGAAGCATCAGCAAAAAGTGGGGGTACCCATGTGAAGCAGATCCTACTCTCCTACACTCACTCTCTTCTTTCTGCCCCTCTCTTGCCTCTTTCTGCACCTCACTCTCTTCTTTCTGCACCTATCTAGCCTCTTTTTGTACCTCACCCTCTTTTTTATGCACCTTTCTTGCCTCTTTCTGCACCTCACTCTTCTTTCTGTTCCTTGTTTGCGTCTTGGGGCACCTCACTCTCTTCTCTCTGCACCTCTCTAACCTCTTTCTGCACTTCACTCTCTTCATTCTGCACCTCTCTTGCCTCTTTCTGCACACCACTCTCTTTTTTCTGCACCTATCTTGCCTCTTTCTGCACCTCACTCTCTTCTTTCTGCACCTCTCTTGCCTCCTTCTGCACCTCATTTGCCTCTTTCTGCACCTCACTCTCTTCTTTCTGCTCCTCACTCTCTGCTTTCTGCACCTCTCTTGCCTCTCTTTGCATCTCTCTTGCCTCTTTCTGCACCTCACTCTCTTCTTTCTGCACCTCTCTTGCCTCTTTCTGCACTGAACTTTCTTCTATCTGCACCTCACTCTCTTCTTTCTGTACATCTTGCCTCTTTCTGCATCTCACTCTCTTCCTTCTGCACCTCTCAAGCCTCTTTATGCACCTCACTCTCTTCATCCTCCACCTCTCTTGCCTCTTTCTGCACCTCACTCTCTTCTTTCTGTACCTGTCTTGCCTATTTCTACACCTCTCTTGCCTCTTTCTGCACCTCACTTTCTTCTTTCTGCACCTCACTCTCTTCTTTCTGCACCTGTCTTGCCTATGTCTGCACCTCTCTTCCCTCTTTCTGTTCCTCACTCTCTTCTTTCTGCACCAAGCTTGCTTCTTTCTGCACCTCACTCTCTTCTTTCTGCTCCTCACTCTCTGCTTTCTGCACCTCTCTTGCCTCTCTTTGCACCTCTCTTGCCTCTTTGTGCACCTCACTTTCTTCTTTCTGCACCTCTCTTGCCTCTTTCTGCACTTAACTCTCTTCTTTCTGCACCTCACTCTCTTCTTTCTGTACCTCTCTTGCTTCTTTCTGCACCTCACTCTCTTCTTTCTGCACCTGTCTTGCCTCTTTCTGCACTTAACTCTCTTCTTTCTGCACCTCACTCTCTTCTTTCTGCTCCTCACTCTCTGCTTTCTGCACCTCTCTTGCCTCTCTTTGCACCTCTCTTGCCTCTTTGTGCACCTCACTTTCTTCTTTCTGCACCTCTCTTGCCTCTTTCTGCACTTAACTCTCTTCTTTCTGCACCTCACTCTCTTCTTTCTGCACCTCTCTAGCCTCTTTCTGTGCCTCACTCTCTTCTTTCTGCACCTGTCTTGCCTATTTCTGCACCTCTCTTGCCTCTTTCTGCACCTCACTCTTCTTTCTGTTCCTTGTTTGCGTCTTGGGGCACCTCACTCTCTCCTCTCTGCACCTCTCTAACCTCTTTCTGCACTTCACTCTCTTCATTCTGCACCTCTCTTGCCTCTTTCTGCACCTCACTCTCTTTTTTCTGCACCTATATTGCCTCTTTCTGCACCTCACTCTCTTCTTTCTGCATCTCTCTTGCCTCCTTCTGCACCTCATTTGCCTCTTTCTGCACCTCACTCTCTTCTTTCTGCTCCTCACTCTCTGCTTTCTGCACCTCTCTTGCCTCTCTTTGCACCTCTCTTGCCTCTTTGTGCACCTCACTTTCTTCTTTCTGCACCTCTCTTGCCTCTTTCTGCACTTAACTCTCTTCTTTCTGCACCTCACTCTCTTCTTTCTGTACATCTTGCCTCTTTCTGCATCTCACTCTCTTCCTTCTGCACCTCTCAAGCCTCTTTATGCACCTCACTCTCTTCATCCTCCACCTCTCTTACCTCTTTCTGCACCTCACTCTCTTCTTTCTGTACCTGTCTTGCCTATTTCTACACCTCTCTTGCCTCTTTCTGCGCCTCACTTTCTTCTTTCTGCACCTCACTCTCTTCTTTCTGCACCTGTCTTGCCTATGTCTGCACCTCTCTTCCCTCTTTCAGTTCCTCACTCTCTTCTTTCTGCACCTAGCTTGCTTCTTTCTGCACCTCACTCTCTTCTTTCTGCTCCTCACTCTCTGCTTTCTGCACCTCTCTTGCCTCTCTTTGCACCTCTCTTGCCTCTTTGTGCACCTCACTTTCTTCTTTCTGCACCTCTCTTGCCTCTTTCTGCACTTAACTCTCTTCTTTCTGCACCTCACTCTCTTCTTTCTGTACCTCTCTTGCTTCTTTCTGCACCTCACTCTCTTCTTTCTGCACCTGTCTTGCCTCTTTCTGCACTTAACTCTCTCTTCTGCACCTCACTCTCTTCTTTCTGCTCCTCACTCTCTGCTTTCTGCACCTCTCTTGCCTCTCTTTGCACCTCTCTTGCCTCTTTGTGCACCTCACTTTCTTCTTTCTGCACCTCTCTTGCCTCTTTCTGCACTTAACTCTCTTCTTTCTGCACCTCACTCTCTTGTTTCTGCACCTCTCTAGCCTCTTTCTGTGCCTCACTCTCTTCTTTCTGCACCTGTCTTGCCTATTTCTGCACCTCTCTTGCCTCTTTCTGCACCTCACTCTCTTCTTTCTGCACCTGTCTTGCCTCTTTCTGCACCTCACTCTCTTCTTTCTGCACCTGTCTTGCCTATTTCTGCACCTCTCTTGCCTCTTTCTGCACCTCACTCTCTTCTTTCTGCACCTATCTTGCCTCTTTCTGCACCTCACTCTCTTCTTTCTGCTCCTCACTCTCTGCTTTCTGCACCTCTATTGCCTCTCTTTGCACCTTCTTGCCTCTTTGTGCACCTCACTTTCTTCTTTCTGCACCTCTCTTGCCTCTTTCTGCACTTAACTCTCTTCTTTCTGCACCTCACTCTCTTCTTTCTGCACCTCTCTTGCCTCTTTCTGCACCTCACTCTCTTCTTTCTGCACCTGTCTTGCCTATGTCTTCACCTCTCTTCCCTCTTTCTGTTCCTCACTCTCTTCTTTCTGCACCTATCTTGCCTCTTTCTGCACCTCACTCTCTTCTTTCTGCTCCTCACTCTCTGCTTTCTGCACCTCTCTTGCCTCTCTTTGCACCTCTCTTGCCTCTTTGTGCACCTCACTTTCTTCTTTCTGCACCTCTCTCGCCTCTTTCTGCACTTAACTCTCTTCTTTCTGCACCTCACTCTCTTCTTTCTTCACCTCTCTTGCTTCTTTCTGCACCTCACTCTCTTCTTTCTGCTCCTCACTCTCTGCTTTCTGCACCTCTCTTGCCTCTCTTTGCACCTCTCTTGCCTCTTTGTGCACCTCACTTTCTTCTTTCTGCACCCCTCTTGCCTCTTTCTGCACTTAACTCTCTTCTTTCTGCACCTCACTCTCTTCTTTCTGCAGCTCTCTTGCTTCTTTCTGCACCTCACTCTCTTCTTTCTGCACCTGTCTTGCCTCTTTCTGCACTTAACTCTCTTCTTTCTGCACCTTACTCTCTTCTTTCTGGACCTCTCTTGCCTCTTTCTGCACCTCACTCTCTTCTTTCTGCACCTGTCTTGCCTATTTCTGCACCTCTCTTGCCTCTTTCTGCACCTCACTCTCTTCTTTCTGCACCTCTCTTGCCTCTTTCTGCACCTCACTCTCTTCTTTCTGCACCTGTCTTGCCTATTTCTGCACCTCTCTTGCCTCTTTCTGTACCTCACTCTCTTCTTTTTGCACCTATCTTGCCTCTTTCTGCACCTCACTCTCTTCTTTCTGCTCCTCACTCTCTGCTTTCTGCACCTCTCTTGCCTCTCTGTGCACCTCTCTTGCCTCTTTCTGCACCTCACTTTCTTCTTTCTGCACCTATCTTGCCTCTTTCTGCACCTCACTCTCTTCTTTCTGCACCTGTCTTGCCTATGTCTGCACCTCTCTTCCCTCTTTCTGTTCCTCACTCTCTTTTTTCTGCACCTATCTTGCCTCTTTCTGCACCTCACTCTCTTCTTTCTGCTCCTCACTTTCTTCTTTCTGCACCTCTCTTGCTTCTTTCTGCACTTAACTCTCTTCTTTCTGCACCTCACTCTCTTCTTTCTGCACCTCTCTTGCCTCTTTCTGCACCTCACTCTCTTCTTTCTGCACCGGTCTTGCCTATTTCTGCACCTCTCTTGCCTCTTTCTGCATCTCACTCTCTTCTTTCTGCACCTATCTTGCCTCTTTCTGCACCTTACTCTCTTCTTTCTGCACGTCTCTTGCATCTTTCTGCACCTCACTCTCTTCTTTCTATACCTCACTTTCCTCTTTCTGCACATCTCTTTCCTCTTTCTGCACCTCACTCTCTTTTTTATGCACCTCTCTTGCCTTTTTCTCCACTTTACTCCCTTCTTTCTGCACCTCTCTTGCCTCTTTCTGCACCTCGCTTGTCTCTTTCTGCACCACTCTTTCCTCTGTCTGCAACTCTCTTGCCTCTTTCTACCCATCTCTTGCCTCTTTCTGCTCCTCACTCTCTTCTTTCTGCACCTCTCTTTCCTCTTCCTGCACATCCCTTGCCTCTTTCTGCACCTCACTCTCTTCTTTCTGCACCTCTCTTGCCTCTTTCTACATCTACCTTGTCACTTTCAGCATCACTCTTGCCTGTTTCTCCACCTCTCTTGTCTCTTTCAGCACCTCTCTTTCATCTTTCAGCACCTCACTCTTTTCTTTCCATACCTCACTTGCCGCTATCTGCATCTCTCTTGCCTGGTTGTGCACCTCACTCTCTTCTTTCTGCACCACTTTTGCCTCTTTCTGCACCGCACGCTCTTCTTTTTGCACCTCATTAGCCTCTTTCTGCACCTCACTCTCCGCTTCCTGCACCTCTCTTGCCTCTTTTTGTATCCCTCTTAGCTCTTTCTGCACCACAATCTCTTCTTTGTGCACCTCTCTAGCCTGTTTTCGCACCTCACTCTCGTCTTTCTGCACCTCTCTTGCATCTTTCTGCACCTCACTCTCTTCTTTCTACACCTCTCTTTCCTCTTTCTGGCAATCACTTGCCTCTTTCTGCACCTCAGTCTCTTCTTTCTGCACCTCTCTTGCCTCTCTCTGCACCTCTCTTACCTGTTTCTGCACCTCACTCTCTTCTTTCGACACCTTACTCTCTTCTTTCTGCACCTCTCTTTCCTCTTTCTGCACCTCACTCTCTTCTTTCTGCACCTCACTTGCCTCTTCCTGCGCCTCTCTTGCCTCTTTGTGCACCTATTTTGCCTCTTTCTGCACCTTCCTTGCCTCTTTCTGCATCCCACTCTCTTCTTTCTGTACCTCCCTTGCCTCTTTCACACCTCACTCTCTTCTTTCTGCATCTTTCTTGCCTCTTTCTGCACCTCTCTTGTCTCTTTCTGCACCTCACTCTCTTCTTTCTGCACCTCACGGTCTTCGTTCTGTACCTCACTCTGTTCTTTCTGTACCTGTCTTACCTGTTGTTGCACTTCTCTTGCCTCTTTCTGCACCTCAGTCTCTTCTTTCTGCACCTCTCCTGCCTCCTTCTGCACCTCATTTGCCTCTTTCTGCACCTCACTCTCTTCTTCCTTCACCTCACTCTCTTCTTTCTGCACCTCTCTTGCCTCTCTTTGCACCTCACTTGCCTCTTTCTGTACCTCACTCTCTTCTTTCTGCACCTCTCTTGCCTCTTTCTGCACGTAACTCTCTTCTTTCTGCACCTCACTCTCTTCTTTCTGTACCTCTTGCCTCTTTCTGCATCTCACACTCTTCTTTCTGCACCTCTCTTGCCTCTTTCTGCACCTCATTCTCTTCTTTCTGCACCTCGCTTACCTCTTTCTGAACCTCATTCTGTTTTTTCTGCACCTATTTTGCCTCTTTCTGTACCTCGTTTGCCTTTTTATGCACCTCACTCTCCTCTTTCTGCACCTCTTTTGCCTCTTTCTGTACCTCGTTTGCCTTTTTATGCACCTCACTCTCTTCTTTCTGCACCTCTCTTGCCTCCTTCTGCACCTCTCTTGCCTCTTTCAGCACCTCACTCTCTTCTTTCTGCAGCTGTTTACCTCTTTCTGCACTCCTCTTGCCTCTTTTTGCACCTCAGTCTCTTCTTTCTGTACATCACTCTCTTCTTTATGCACCTCTCTTGCCTCTTTCTGCACCTCTCTTTTCTCTTTCTGCACCTCTCTTTCCTCTGTCTGCAACTCTCTTGCTTCTTTCTACCACTCTCTTGCCTCTTTCTGCACCTCACTCTCTACTTTCTGCACCTCTTTTGCCACGTTCTGCACCTCACTCTCCTCTTTCTGCACCTCTCTAGCCTGTTTCCGCAGCTCACTCTCGTCTTTCTGCACCTCTCTTGCATCTTTCTGCACCTCACTCTCTTCTTTCTACACCTCTCTTTCCTCTTTCTGGCCATCACTTGCCTCTTTCTGCACCTCAGTCTCTTCTTTCTGCACCTCTCTTGCCTCTCTCTGCACCTCTCTTACCTGTTTCTGCACCTCACTCTCTTCTTTTGACACCTTACTCTCTTCTTTCTGCACCTCTCTTTCCTCTTTCTACACCTCACTCTCTTCTTTCTGCACCTCACTTGCCTCTTTCTGCACCTCTCTTGCATCTTTGTTCACCTCCTTTGCCTCTTTATGCACCTCCCCTGCCTCTTTCTGCATCCCACTCTCTTCTTTCTGTACCTCTCTTGCCTCTTTCACACCTCACTCTCTTCTTTCTGCATCTCTCTTGCCTCTTTCTGCACCTCTCTTGTCTCTTTCTGCACCTCACTCTCTTCTTTCTGCACCTCACTCTCTTCGTTCTGTACCTCACTCTGTTCTTTCTGTACCTCTCTTGCCTGTTGTTACACTTCTCTTGCCTCTTTCTGCACCTCAATCTCTTCTTTCTGCACCTCTCTTGCCTCCTTCTGCACCTCATTTGCCTATTTCTGCACCTCACTCTCTTCTTTCTTCACCTCACTCTCTTCTTTCTGCACCTCTCTTGCCTCTCTTTGCACCTCCCTTGCCTCTTTATGCACCTCACTCTCTTCTTTCTGCACCTCTCTTGCCTGTTTCTGCACTTAACTCTCTTCTTTCTGCACCTCACTCTCTTCTTTCTGTACCTCTTGCCTCTTTCTGCATCTCACTCTCTTCTTTCTGCACCTCTCTTGCCTCTTTCTGCACCTCACTCTTCTTTCTGCACCTCTCTTACCTCTTTCTGAACCTCATTCTGTTTTTCTGCACCTCTTTTGCCTCTTTCTGTACCTCATTTGCCTCTTTATGCACTTCACTCTCTTCTTCCTGCACCTCTATTGCCTCCTTCTGCACCTCTCTTGCCTCTTTCTGCTCCTCACTCTTTTCTTTCTACACCTGTTTGCCTCTTTCTGCACTCCTCTTGCCTCTTTTTGCACCTCACTCTCTTCTTTCTGCACCTCACTCTCTTCTTTATGCACCTCTCTTGCCTCTTTCTGCACATCTCTTTCCTCTTTCTGCACCTCACTCTCTTTTTTTCTTCACCTTTCTTGCCTCTTTGTGCACTTAACTCTCTTCTTTCTGCACCTCTCTTGCCTCTTTCTGCACCTCTCATGTCTCTTTCTGCACCTCTCTTTCCTCTGCCTGCAACTCTCTTGCCTCTTTCTACCACTCTCTTGCCTCTTTCTGCACCTCACTCTCTTCTTTCTGCACCTATCTGGCCACGTTCTGCACCTCACTCTCTTCTTTCTGCACCTCTCTAGCCTCTTTCTGTGCCTCACTCTCTTCGTTCTGCACCTCTCTTGCCTCTTTCTGCACCTCACTCTCTTCTGTCTGCACCTCACTTGCCTCTTTCTGCACCTCTCTTGCGTCTTTGTGCACCTCTTTTGCCTCTTTATGCACCTCCCCTGCCTCTTTCTGCATCCCACTCTCTTCTTTATGTACCTCTCTTGCCTCTTTCACACCTCACTCTCTTCTTTCTGCATCTCTCTTGCCTCTTTCTGCACCTCTCTTGTCTCTTTCTGCACCTCACTCTCTTCTTTCTGCATCTCACTCTCTTCGTTCTGTACCTCACTCTGTTCTTTCTGTACCTCTCTTGCCTGTTGTTGCACTTCTCTTGCCTCTTTCTGCACCTCAATCTCTTCTTTCTGCACCTCTCTTGCCTCCTTCTGCACCTCATTTGCCTATTTCTGCATGTCACTCTCTTCTTTCTTCACCTCACTCTCTTCTTTCTGCACCTCTCTTGCCTCTCTTTGCACCTCCCTTGCCTCTTTATGCACCTCACTCTCTTCTTTCTGCACCTCTCTTGCCTGTTTCTGCACTTAACTCTCTTCTTTCTGCACCTCACTCTCTTCTTTCTGTACCTCTTGCCTCTTTCTGCATCTCACTCTCTTCTTTCTGCACCTCTCTTGCCTCTTTCTGCACCTCACTCTTCTTTCTGCACCTCTCTTACCTCTTTCTGAACCTCATTCTGTTTTTACTGCACTTCTTTTGCCTCTTTCTGTACCTCATTTGCCTCTTTATGCACTTCACTCTCTTCTTCCTGCACCTCTCTTGCCTCCTTCTGCACCTCTCTTGCCTCTTTCAGCACCTCACTCTTTTCTTTCTGCACCTGTTTGCCTCTTTCTGCACTCCTCTTGCCTCTTTTTGCACCTCACTCTCTTCTTTCTGCACCTCACTCTCTTCTTTATGCACCTCTCTTGCCTCTTTCTACACATCTCTTTCCTCTTTCTGCACCTCACTCTCTTTTTTTCTGCACCTTTCTTGCCTCTTTGTGCACTTAACTCTCTTCTTTCTGCACCTCTCTTGCCTCTTTCTGCACCTCTCATGTCTCTTTCTGCACCTCTCTTTCCTCTGCCTGCAACTCTCTTGCCTCTTTCTACCACTCTCTTGCCTCTTTCTGCACCTCACTCTCTTCTTTCTGCACCTATCTGGCCACGTTCTGCACCTCACTCTCTTCTTTCTGCACCTCTCTAGCCTCTTTCTGTGCCTCACTCTCTTCGTTCTGCACCTCTCTTGCCTCTTTCTGCACCTCACTCTCTTCTTTCTGCACCTCACTTGCCTCTTTCTGCACCTCTCTTGCGTCTTTGTGCACCTCTTTTGCCTCTTTATGCACCTCCCCTGCCTCTTTCTGCATCCCACTCTCTTCTTTCTGTACCTCTCTTGCCTCTTTCACACCTCACTCTCTTCTTTCTGCATCTCTCTTGCCTCTTTCTGCACCTCTCTTGTCTCTTTCTGCACCTCACTCTCTTCTTTCTGCACCTCACTCTCTTCGTTCTGTACCTCACTCTGTTCTTTCTGTACCTCTCTTGCCTGTTGTTGTACTTCTCTTGCCTCTTTCTGCACCTCAATCTCTTCTTTCTGCACCTCTCTTCCCTCCTTCTGCACCTCATTTGCCTATTTCTGCACCTCACTCTCTTCTTTCTTCACCTCACTCTCTTCTTTCTGCACCTCTCTTACCTCTCTTTGCACCTCCCTTGCCTCTTTATGCACCTCACTCTCTTCTTTCTGCACCTCTCTTGCCTGTTTCTGCACTTAACTCTCTTCTTTCTGCACCTCACTCTCTTCTTTCTGTACCTCTTGCCTCTTTCTGCATCTCACTCTCTTCTTTCTGCACCTCTCTTGCCTCTTTCTGCACCTCACTCTTCTTTCTGCACCTCTCTTACCTCTTTCTGAACCTCATTCTGTTTTTTCTGCACCTCTTTTGCCTCTTTCTGTACCTCATTTGCCTCTTTATGCACTTCACTCTCTTCTTCCTGCACCTCTCTTGCCTCCTTCTGCACCTCTCTTGCCTCTTTCAGCACCTCACTCTTTTCTTTCTGCACCTGTTTGCCTCTTTCTGCACTCCTCTTGCCTCTTTTTGCACCTCACTCTCTTCTTTCTGCACCTCACTCTCTTCTTTATGCACCTCTCTTGCCTCTTTCTGCACATCTCTTTCCTCTTTCTGCACCTCACTCTCTTTTTTTCTGCACCTTTCTTGCCTCTTTGTGCACTTAACTCTCTTCTTTCTGCACCTCTCTTGCCTCTTTCTGCACCTCTCATGTCTCTTTCTGCACCTCTCTTTCCTCTGCCTGCAACTCTCTTGCCTCTTTCTACCACTCTCTTGCCTCTTTATGCACCTCACTCTCTTCTTTCTGCACCTCTCTTGCCATGTTCTGCACCTCACTCTCTTCTTTCTGCACCTCTCTAGCCCCTTTCTGCGCCTCACTCTCTTCGTTCTGCACCTCTCTAGCCTCTTTCTGCACCTCACTCTCTTTTTTCTGCACCTGTCTTGCCTATTACTGCACCTCTCTGGCCTCTTTCTGCACCTCACTCTCTTCTTTCTTCAACTCTATTGCATCGTTCTGCACCTCACTCTCTTCTTTATATACCTCTCTTGCCTCTTGCTGGCCCTCACTTGCCTCTTTCTGCACCTCAGTCTCTTCTTTCTGCACCTCTCTTGCCTCTTTCTATACCTCTCTTGCCTCTTTCTGACCTCACTGTCTTCTTTCTGCACCTCTCTTGCCTGGTTCTGCAACTCCCTCTCTTCTTTCTGTACCTCTCTTGCCTATATCTGCACCTCACTTGCCTCTTTCTGTGACTCTCTTGCCTATTTCTGCACCTCTTTTGCCTCTTTCTGTACCTCTCTTGCCTCTTTCATACCTCACTCTCTTCTTTCTGCATCTCTCTTGCCTCTTTATACACCACTATTGCCTCTTTCTCCACCTATCTTGCCTCTTTCTGCACCTCACTCTCTTCTTTCTGCACATCTCTTGCCTCTTTCTGCACCTCTCTTGCCTCTTTCTGCACCTCACTCTCTTCTTTCTGCACATCTCTTGCCTCTTTCTGCTCCTCTCTTGCCTCTTTCTGCCTCTTTCTGCACCTCATTCTCTTCTTTCTGCACCTCTCTTGCCTCTTTCTGCACCTCACTGTCTTCTTTTTGCACCCACTCTCTTCTTTTTGCACCTATCTTGCCTCGTACTGCACCTCACACTCTTCTTTCTGCACCTCCCTTGCCTCATTCTGCACCTCACGTGCCTCTTTCTGTACCTCTAGTGCCTCTTTATTCACCCTCTTTCTGCACCTCTCTCTTCTTTCTGCACCTCTCTTGCCTCTTTCTGCACCTCACTCTCTTCTTTCTGCATCTCTCTTGCCTCTTTCTGCACCTCACTCTTTCCTTTCTTCACCTCTTTTGCCTCTTTCTGCACCTCACTTTCTTCTTTCTGCACTTCACTCTCTTCTTTCTCCACCTCACTAGCCTCTTTCTGCACTTCTCTTGCCTCTTTCTGCACCTCTCTGGCCTCTATCTGCACCTGACTCTCTTTCTGCACCACGCATGCCAATTTCTGCACTGCACTCTCTTCTTTCTGTACCTCACTCTCTTCTTTCTACACTTCTCTTGCCTTCTTCTGTACCTCTCTTTCCTCTTTCTGCACTTTTCATGCCTCTTTCTGCCCCTCAATTGCCTCTTTCTGCTCTTCTCTTGCCTCTTTCTGAAATTCTCTTGCCTCTTTCTGTACCTCACTTTCCTCTTTCTGCACCTCACTCTCTTCTTTCTGCACCTCTCTTGCCTCTTTCTGCACCTCTATGGCCTGTCTGTGCACCTCACTCTCTTCTTTCTGCACCACTCTTGCCAATTTCTGCACCCCACTTCCATCTTTCTGCACCTCACCCTCTTCTTTCTGCACTTTTTGTGCCTCTTTCTGCACCTGACTTGCCTCTTTATGCTCCTCTCTTGCCTCTTTATGCACTTTTCTTACCTCTTTCTGTACCTCACTTTCCTCTTTCTGCACCTCACTTTCTTCTTTCTGCACCTCTCTTTCCTCTTTGTGCACCTCACTTGCCTCTTCTGCACCTCACTCTCTTCTTTCTCCACCTCTCTTGTCTCTTTCTGCACTTCTCTTGCCTCTTTCTGTACCACACTTTACCTTATGAACCTCTCTTGCCTCTTTCTGCACCTCTCTTGCCTCTTTCTGCACCTCACTCTCTTCTTTCTGCACCTCTCTTGCCTCATTCTGCACCTCATGTGCCTCTTTCTGCACCTCACTCTCTTCTTTCTGTACCTCTCTTCTCTCTTTCTGTACTTCTCTTGCCTCTTTCTGCACTTCTTTTACCTCTTTCTGTACCACACACTTTTCTTTCTGCACCTCTCTTGCCTCTTTCTGTACCTTATTTATCTCTTTTTGCACCTCACTCTCTTCTTTCTGTACCTCTCTTGCCTCTTTCTGCACTTCTCTTGCCTCTTTCTGCACCTCTATGGCCTCTCTGTGCACCTCACTCTCTTCTTTCTGCACCACTCTTGCCAATTTCTGCATCCCACTCCCTTCTTTCTGCACCTCACTCTCTTCTTTCTACACTTCTCTTGCCTCCTTCTGTACCTCTCTTGCCTCTTTCTGCACTTTTTGTGCCTCTTTCTGCATCTCACATGTCTCTTTCTGATCTTCTCATCCCTCTTTCTGCACCTTTCTTGCCTCTTTCTGTATCTCACTTTCCCCTTTCTGCACCTTACTTTCTTCTATCTGCTCCTCTCTTGCCTCTTTCTGCACCTCAATTGCCTCTTTCTGCACCTCACTCTCTTCCTTCTGCACCTCTCTTGTCTTTTTCTGTGCTTCTCTTGCCTCTTTCTTCACTTCTTTTGCCTCTTTCTGTACCACACGTTTCTTTATGTACCTCTCTTGTCTCTTTCTGCACTTTTTGTGCCTCTTTCTGCAGCTCACTTGCCTCTTTCTGCTGTTCTCTTGCCTCTTTCTGAACTTTTCTTGCCTCTTTCTGTACCTCACTTTACTCTTTCTGCACTTCACTTTCTTCTTTCCACACCACTCTTGCCTCTTTGTGCACCGCACTTGCCTCATTCTGCACCTCACTCTTCTTTTTGCACCTCTCTTGCCTCTTTCTGCACTTCTCTTGCCTCTTTCTGCACTTATTTTGCCTCTTTCTGTATCACACATTTTATGCACATCTCTTGCCTCTTTCTGCACCTCACTCTCTTCTTTCTGCACCTTTCTTACCTCTTTCTCCACCTCTCTTGCCTCTTTATGTACCTCGCTCTTCTTTTTGCACCTCTCTTGCCTCTTTCTGCACCTCACTCTCTTCTTTCTGTGCACCTCTCTTGCCTCTTTCAGTAACCTCACTCTCTTCTTTCTGCACCTCACTCTCTTCTTTCTGCACCTCTTTTGCCTCTTTCTGTGCCCCTCTAGCCATTTTCTGCACCTCTCTTGCCCTTTTCTGCATCTCACTCTTTTCTTTCTGCAGCTCACTCTCTTCTTTCTGCATATCACTCTCTTCTTTCTGCACCTCTCTTGCCTCTTTCTGCACATCTCTTGCCTCTTTCCGCACCTTTCCAGCCTCTTTCTTTTTTTTTTTAAATTTATTTTTTATTGTATTTATCCAATAAACAACTAAATAGACAATACATCATACACCAAATCGTCTGCTATGGTGATGGTTCATGAAGCAGAATATATAGCTTTCGTTAATCAATAGCTAAACAAAAACAACATGGAAGCATTGCATTCAAATAGTACAGTATAAATCACAGTGAGCATGACATTGCACAGCAGAAGAAATAACATCACTAGCATGTTATGGTTAATTGCATTGTGTGCACCACCCGGACTACTACTAACCCAGCCGGGTATAATGTCCCCAATTAACTTCTCTCAGTTCACTCCGATGCTTCATCCAACGGGTGAAGTTGTAAGTAATCCTTGAGTGGCTGCCATATGTCCCGGGGCCTTGAGGTCTCAGGGAATTGTGTGGCATAATCATTGCTCGTAGTATTACAATAGAGAAGATCCCAGAGCCATTCTTTTATTGTTGGTGGGTGAGGTCTACCCCAGTTCAGGGAGACTTGATGTTTTGCCAACAGAAGAGCTATTGCTGTGAACCTCCTAATGCACCTTTTAATGGGCTTAACATACCCCAACAATGCCATCAGTGGTGTAGGATGCAAGCTCTGCTCGATCATGAGTGACAGGTGACGGAACACCTCCCCTCAGTATGTCTGAATAACTATACAGTTCCAGGCCATATGTGCAAAGTCGGCTTCCAATGCCGCGCACTTGGCGCATGCACTAGAGGTGCTAGGATTCATCCTGGATATTAACTTCGGGGTAATGTATATTCTATGGAGGTATTTGTAATGTAACAGCTTGTGTTTGTAGTTGGTCGAAATATACCGTGTCTGTGTACAGCAGTACGTCCAAGTTGCATCCGGAAGTGGTTCCCCTAGGTCATGTTCCCAGGCCGCCCTAGCCCTAAGGCCCACTGCAGGTTTTAGGGTGTGTGATAAGTTATATAGGCGAGAGACCAGGTACCAGGTGGGTGCAGTCGGTAGAGTTAATGACCAGTGTGAGAGGAGGAAAATCCTTCGGTTCTACACCTGTGTCAGGTAAGACGCTCAGCAAAGCACTCCTCACCCTATGGAGGAGAAAGCTATCCATATATGTACCGTCCCCCCTGGACGTCAATTCAGCAATTGTGCGTGGGCGGGAATCTTTGAGTAAATCCCCAACAGTTCGTAGCCTATATTTTTCTAGCGTTTTTTTAGTAAGGGTTTCAATGGTAGGAGGCAACCATGGGTTGTCAACCAGAGGTATATGTGGGGAGTATAAGAAATCATATTGTAAGTAGCATCGTAACTTAGTCCACGCCCAGCAAGCCGTTGCCATCGTTTCTATCTCAGTAGGGAGACGCGGAAGGCCCAGGGGCAGAATCGTTGGAAGTGTGTTTGGGTGTATTTGGGATCTTTCGGGTCTGAGGTATTGTATACGAGCGTCTGGATGATACCAAAAATATGAAAAGTGCGCCTGCGCTACTAGATAGTATAAATAAAAGTCGGGCACTCCAAACCCCCCTCTCTCAAATGGCATTGTCAGAGTGGTCAGAATTATGCGAGGTTGTTTGCTCGCCCAAATAATGCGCGTCAGCAGGGAACGCAGAGTATTAAAAAAGGACGTAGTGAGGGCGATTGGAATGTTTAAAAATAAATATAACAGCCGCGACAGCACTACCATTTTGATAATGGTGATCCTGCCAGCTATAGAGAGAGGGAGTTTAATCCATCTGTCAATCTATCCCGTAAGGCGGTCAATTGCCGGCCCGTAGTTAAGGCGGATGACCTCTGCAGCATTACAGTGTAAATAAATGCCTAAATACTTGGGGGGGTCGGTACACCATCTCAATGGGAACTCTATTTCAACCTGGGTAGTGGCGGGGGTTAATGGGAAAATTTCTGACTCTTCCCAATTTATGGCTAATCCAGAGTGCCCCCCGAATCGTACCACCTCCCTCAGCAGTGGGGGAAGGTTCTCCTCCGGCCGTCGGACGAACAGCATAATGTCATCTGCGTAAAAGGAGGCAGCAAGCTGGCCAGTATGGAGTTGTAAACCCCGATGGAGGTGGCGTTCTTGGATATGTCGGGCAAGTGGGTCCATTGCGACAATAAATAATAGTGGGGACAGTGGACACCCCTGCCTTGTGCCATGCGTGAGCGGAAATTGTGTTGTGATTGTCCCGTTTACCCGGAGTCGGGCCACTGGGTGGGAGTATAACAGGCGAATATGGTTTAAATATCCGATGGGTATCCCCAATTTTTGCAGTACTGCATATAAAAAGGACCACTCTAATGAATCAAATGCCTTTTCGGCATCTAGCATAACTACTGCTGCCGGAAGCAACGGTTACATCTGATTTATGACTGAAAATACTGTCCGCAGATTTAGTGTCGTGGACCTGCCACGGACGAACCCCGCTTGAAAAGGGCATAACGTAGTGTCAACTAGTAATGCAAGGCGGGTGGCTAAAACTTCAGCAAGAATTTTATAATCATGGTTAAGTAGCGACAACGGTCTATAGGACTGGCACTTATTAGGAGGTTTGCCGGGCTTTAGCAATAAGGTCACTATGGCCTCCCGCATGGTCGGGGAGAGGGATCCGCTCTCTAGAGCTTCAGCATAGACCTCGATAAGGCGAGGCGTGAGTATATCTTGGTAGGCTTTATAGAAGTTTCCGGTAAGACCGTCAGACCCAGGGGCCCGTCCACTAGCTAAAGCTTTTATCGCCTGCTTGATCTCTTCAGCATCTATTGGTGCTGCAAGGAACTCACGCTGTCCATCTTCCAGCCATACCATGGCTATTTCCTGCAGATAGTCTCTAAGAGCCTGTCCACCAGGGGGATCCCGAGTTTCATACAAACGTGTGTAATAGGTTAGCACTGCAGCAGATATATCAGCATTCGAAGTCAGTGATGCCCCCGTGTCTGCGTCTAATTGTTTAATGTATTCCGATTGGTAGCGTGGGCGGAGGAGCGGGGCAAGTGTCCCTCCAGGCCTCTCTCCTTCCCCCATACACACAGGCCCTGGCATACTTACCAAGATATTTAACTTCTCTGGCGGCTGCGTCAGTGAATTCAACCATTAGTGCAGAACGAGCACGGAAGTCCACCGACGACGGGTCTACGAGCGCCACTTTGTCCATCTCTTTAAGTTTCTGTTCGATTTTATCAAGCTCATTCCGAATTGAGCGAAGCACACCAGCATGCTTAGAAATGCTCACCCCGCGGATAACCACCTTAAAGGCGTCCCAGAGTGTTAGCTGTGACTCCACCCTGCCATCATTTAAGTCGAAGTATTCCTGTATGGCCTCCCCCACCTCATTCTGGAACACCGGATCTAAAAGAGCAGAGGCGGGGAAACGCCATAATGGGTGCTGTTTGGGCAGCATGGAGTAGTCGAGCTCGAGAAGGACCGGGGAATGGTCCGAGATTGTGCGGGGTAAATACTCGATGTTGCGGACATCCAGCATTAGTTGTGGCGTAAGGTACCAATGATCTATACGGGACCAGGAGTTGTGCGGGGCTGAATAAAAAGAATAATTACGGAGTCCTGGGTGGTGTGAGTGCCAAGGGTCAGACAACAATGAGTGCTGCAGAAGATTTAAAAGGCCCTGAGTGGAATGCAGTTTTGTGATGCAGCCCTGGCCAGTAGTGTCAGTGGCAGGATCAAGTGTGAGGTTGAAGTCGCCCCCATCAATATAACGTCCGCACTTGTATTATCAATTGCCGTAGCTATATCAGGAAAAAAGTCAGTGGAGTTAGTGTTTGGGGCATACACGTTTATAAGCAATATACTATTACCCCCCAACATTCCCTGCACAAAGATATACCTGCCGTCAGGATCGTCCATTACATCAACAGCCCGGAAAGGAAGAGATCGATGCACTAAAATGCATACACCTCGTGAATATGAACTATAACAAGAAAAAAATCGGTTCTCGCCCCAATTGGATGCAAACTTGTGCGCAGTGCTAGGTGCATAGTGTGTCTCCTGCAAGAATTAGATTTGTATGGAGTGTCTGGCCAAATATGCCAGTACCTGTCTACTTTTTTTAGGATTGCTTAATCCTCGTACATTCCATGAGAGACATCGAAGGTGGAGTCCGGGGTGGTTGTCCCTGTTAGCTGTCATAGAGTTATCCGTGGGAGCAATATGCGTAACCAAGGGTCAGTGATATATAGACTCTGCACTGTGAATACCAGCAATGATCCATTCAAACCAACAGAACAGCAAAGACAACTTAACCAAAAAGAACCCCCATCCCCCCGCCACCCCCACCCCCATCGGATACACATAAACAAGGCACCCGGTGAATCCCATCATAGGAAGAAACACTGAGGACATAAGGTAAATAGGGAGGGAGAAGGAAGGGGAAAAGATTAGGAATCATCCTGCGGGGGATGGCAACACTCCAGTGGAGCCTCGGATTGTAGGATATCTTATATTGGAGGTGTCCGTCAGACCATTGTCCATTGTGCTATTACAGTTCAGTCCCAACAG
Source organism: Calotriton arnoldi (assembly GCA_963921515.1). Taxonomy (NCBI): domain Eukaryota; kingdom Metazoa; phylum Chordata; class Amphibia; order Caudata; family Salamandridae; genus Calotriton; species Calotriton arnoldi. The sequence goes on from CAWUFW010021568.1 coordinate 61,803, forward strand.
TGCGAAGATACAAAAAGGAAAAAAAAACAGGGGGTTACCAATAGCCAGATCTGGAAACGGCAGTACTTTGAGTCGCTACAGGTATTTGTATATATGTTCAAAAACAGATATCAATAGTCAACACCTGATATATACATAGGCCATCGAACTGCAGATTGATAAAGAAGTCAAGGACCAAGGCCATTGTCATCAGCTTGTCGTGGCACCGCTGGAGGTGGTTTGTTCTTTTTCCAAAATTGTTCAGCTTCCGTAGGGGAATCGAAAATATAGGCTTTACCACCAAGTTGGATGCGGAGCCTGGCTGGGTATAGCATGGCATATTTTACATTCGCCTTTTGGAGGACATGTTTTACATTTGCGTACTTACGTCGTGCTTCCTGCACTAGCGGCGTAAAGTCGGGAAAGAGGGAGATAGTGGAACCCTGGTAATTAAGTACGCCACATTCTCTGGCCAGTCGAAGAGCTACGTCGCCGTCATTGTAGTTAAGGATCTTGGCGACTATGACTCTCGGAGGTGCCCCAGGAACAGGGGAAGGGCCAAGAGTCCGATGGGCTCGTTCCACCGCAAATGATGTGGAGAACACCTCCCGTCCGAACAGCTCCACCAAAACAGTTTCAACAAACTTAGCCATGGGGCCAGTATTTGTCTATTCCGCAATTCCAGAGACGCGGATGTTGCTCCTGCGGGAGCGCGCCTCCAAATCCTCCACTTTGGTAGCAAGTTGTTTAAGGAGTGATTCGGTGCGCTCCAGGCATTTCTAGATGGAGGGCTGTGTATCCTCCAGGTCCAAGATACGCTGTTCTGTATCGGATATTCTTGTATCCTGTGCCTCCAAACGGCCATTAATATCATCCAATCGGCTATTAAGTGTGTCCAGGCGGGTATCAATGGATTGAAAGCCCGCCCGAAGCTCAGCCATTATGGCGGCGGCCGCCTCAATCTGGCCATTCTCCTCCCCTACAGCGTTTTCCACCTCATCCCTTCTAGGGGTCTTGCCCACCTCAAAATTGAGCTGGCGCTGTTTGGGGTCACTGCGGCCCATTGTAGGAGCTCACGCCAAGGAGCGCTCCCACTATGCAGCACCCCGATATAATTAAGGGCAACCCGAATCAGGGCCGTGGAGATGTAGGAGGTGCTGGTCCCACAGCCTCAGGGGGGATGGGTGCCTGCCGGGCTGGGGTGGTGGACCAGGCGATTCTGTGTGCTGCTTCACGGTGGAGGCGGGCGGCTATGTGGTGCCACGGCGCTACATGTAGAGGATGGTTCGCCCAAAGTGCGGGGTGAGTTGGGGCCCAACCGATGCTGGCGTCGGCAGGAAAAATACAGGTACTTGCAGCTGCGGTCGGAATTCCCCCCCAGAGCAGCACTCTAGGCAGCGTAGGGATGACTGGTTCGCGTGTGCAGCACTACGTGGCCCAGCAGGATAGCGTAGGTGAAAGCGAAGAGAGAGCCCTCCGTCCCTCGTTGCAAACCTCAGCTAATCGCATTAGTTACAGCCCGGCGTGATGGTACCTTATGAGGATGAGTCTCTCTGCCATCCGGTGACTGCAGGCCCGGTCCCAACTCGGCCGCAGGGTTGATCTGAGTCTGCCACTGTGCACGCATGTCGGGCCCCGCACTCAGGCTCACCCGAGTCCCCTGTCAACTCGGGGCCTCTGAGAGCCGCGTCAGGCCCAGGCACGTCACGCCTCGGAGTTCTGCATTCCCAGCAGCTCAGCAGGATATCAGCAGCTCATCGGGATCACCGGTGTTCCGTAAGCTGGTATCACCGCATCAGGGCTGAAATTACTGCGCTGTTGCGCGGTGCGGCGGACTGCATCGTCCAAGAGCTCCGGAGCTCCTGAGTCAGGCGGCCATGTTGGTCACCGGCTCGGCCACGCCCCCCCTCCAGCCTCTTTCTGTACCTCTCTTGCCTCTTTCTGCACCTCTCTTGCCTCTTTCTGCACCTCACTCCCTTCTTTCTGCACGTCACTCTCTTCTTTCTGCACCTCTCTAGCCTCTTACTGCACCTCTCTAGCATCTTTCTGCACCTCTCTTGCCTTTTTCTGCATCTCACTCTTTTCTTTCTGCAGCTCACTCCCTTCTTTCTGCACCTCACTCTTTTCTTTCTGCACCTCTCTTGCCTCTTTCTGCACCTCCCTTGGCTCTTTCTGTACCTCTTTTGGCACTTTCTGCACCTCTCTTGCCTCTTTCTGCACCTCTCTTGGCTCTTTCTGCACCTCACTCCCTTCTTTCTGCACCTCACTCTCTTCTTTCTTCTGAGAAAAATGGTACCTCACTTGTGTGGGTCAGCCTAGTGCCCGCGACAGGAAACGCCCCAAAACGCGACGTGGACACATCACATTTTCACATTGAAAACTGACCCTTTTTTTGCAAAGTGCCTAGCTGTAGATTTTGAACCCTAGCTCTTCCGGCACCTAGGGAAACCTAGCAAACCTATACATTTTTGAAAGCTAGACACCCAGGGGAATCCAGGATGGGGTGACTTGTGTGGCTCGCACCAGGTTCTGTTACCCAGAATCCCTTGCAAACCTCAAAATGTGTAAAAAAAAAACAGATTTCCCTCACATTTCTGTGGTGGAAAGTTCTGGAATCTGCGTAGATCCACACAATTCCACACACCCCGCATTCCCCAAAGTCTTTCGAGAAAAATGGTACCTCACTTGTGTGGGTATGCCTAGTGCCCGCGACAGGAAACGGCCCAAAACTCAACATGGACACATCACATTTTCACAGTCAAAACGGACCCTTTTTTTGCAAAGTGCCTAGCTGTAGATTTTGAACCCTAGCTCTGCCAGCACCTGGGGAAACCTAGCAAACCTATACATTTTTGAAAACTAGACAGCCAGGGGAATCCAGGATGGCATGACTTGTCTGGCTCTCACCAGGTTCTGTTACCCAGAATCCCTTGTGAACCTCAAAATTTGTCCAAAACAACATTTTCCTCACATTTCTGTGGTGGAAAGTTCTGGAATCTGTGTGGATCCACAAAATTCCACCCACCCCGCATTTCATAAAGTCTTCCGAGAAAAATGGTACCTCACTTGTGTGGGTAGGACTAGTGCCCGCAACAGGAAATGGCCCAAAACGCAACGTGGACACACCACATTTTCACAGTGAAAACGGACCCTTTTTTTGCAAAGTGCCTAGCTGTAGATTTTGAACCCTAGCTCTGCTGGCAGCTAGGGAAACCTAGCAAACCTATACATTTTTGAAAACTAGACACCCAGGGGAATCTAGGATGGGGTGACTTGTCTGGCTCTCACCAGGTTGTGTTACCCAGAATCCCTTGCAAACCTCAAAATTTGTCCCCCAAAAATGTTCCTCACATTTCTGTGGTGGAAAGTTCTGGAATCTGTGTGGATCCACAAAATTCCACCCACCCCACATTCCACAAAGTCTTCTGAGAAAAATGGTACCTCACTTGTGTGGGTAGGCCTAGTGCCCGCGACAGGAAACGGCCCAAACCGCAACGTGGACACACCACATTTTCACAGTGAAAACGGACCCTTTTTTTGCAAAGTGCCTAGCTGTAGATTTTGAACCCTAGCTCTGCTGGCACCTGGGGAAACCTAGCAAACCTGTACATTTATGAAAACTAGACAGCCAGGGGAATCCAGGACGGGGTGACTTGTCTGGCTCTCACCAGGTTCTGTTACCCAGAATCCCTTGCAAACCTCAAAATTTGTCCCAAAAAAACACATTTTCCTCACATTTCTGTGGTGGAAAGTTCTGGAATCTGCGTGGATCCACAAAATTCCACCCACCCCACATTACCCAAAGTCTTCTGATAAAAATAGTACCTCACTTGTGTGGGTAGGCCTAGTGCCCGCGACAGGAAATGGTCCAAAACGCAACATGGACACATCACATTTTCACAGTGAAAACTGACCCTCTTTTTTGCAAAGTGCCTAGTTGTAGATTTTGAACCCTAGTTCTGCCGGCACCTAGGGATGTCGTGTAGTTCCAATAGTACCCATGCAGGACCTGCGCGTTTGTGTAACATAAGCTGTGGGCTTGGTGGCAGACTGACTCTGTGCACCCCCACCACTTATGTTAGATTGTTTTGCATTAGCTAGCTCGCAGTGCCACTAGTGTCTCCTCTAATCGGGGAGAGATTAGTTTCTGGCAACCTTAGAACATGACAACCCTGATTCCCTCAGAATCATGGAAACAATGTACTACCTTTCGCTCAGTCACTCGTGCTCACTTATTCGGTTTGTCTCAGAGAGTTACACAGAATAAACAGTCGGGCGTTTCAATAAGTATTTATTGAACAGTTGTTATTCTAGTGTAAAATATATGTGCTGCAGAGACCAGCAGGCAATAGCAGAGATATATTATTAGCAGTACGATAAAAGCAAAGGGATAGAACAATTCTACCATATTGCGATAATCATGGATACATACATGAATATAAAAGCATTATGCAGATTGTGCGTACTCCTACGATGCCTACCTAGATGTACCTGTGTGTACCTAGCATATGTGTGTAGGTCTTAGAAGCTAAGAGCCAAGAATCCTCCTATGATTTAGTCGAACCCCCATACCTGAATAGAGAGAGTGTGGGACCCCGTCCTGGTCTCGAGTTGGACAGCCCGTCCGGGTTGTGTCAGACCACTGTCAGCTTGAGCGACTGCTTGCAGGAGCCTCAGCGTCTCTGGTCAGTGTGTCAGCATGGAAGTCTCGGTTCCCTCTGTTTTACCGGGGCAAGCTGTGGTGTATTTATACTCTAAAGAGTCTCGGTCCTCAGTATGGTTTGTATTGGACATGAGGAAGACGTCAGGGGTGAACTTTGTACATACATTATGCTGGTGGTGTATTCTTAGAAAGCCATGCATAATTAATGACTACAGTGTGGGCCTGTGTTTGGAAGAACACTGCTGCATTCAAAACCACAGGATAGATAACATTCAGCCCGCAGAGCTCGTTGTGTACTAGCTGGGACCAATGTAGGTGAAAGATCATGCCTATATAAGGAATCATACTATAATAGGACATGTACAGTTGTGACCATAATTGGGCATATGCGGCCATGACCATAATTGGGCAAGTACGAATATGACCATATTAGGGTAAATATGAATACGTCCATTTTAGGGCATGTACGAACGGATCTACATTAGGGCATCTATGCGGGATATAACAGGGAAACCTAGCACACCTATACATTTTTGAAAACTAGACACCCAGGGAAATCCAGGATAGGATGACTTGTCTGGCTCTCACCAGGTTCTGTTACCCAGAATCCCTTGCAAACCTCAAAATTTGTCCAACAAAAACACATTTTCCTCACATTTCTGTGATGGAAAGTTCTGGGATCTGCGTGGATCCACAAAATTCCACCCACCCCGCATTCCCCAAAGTCTTCTGAGAAAAATGGTACCTCACTTGTGTGGGTCGGCCTAGTGCCCGCGACAGGAAACGGCCCAAAACGCAATATGGACACATCACATTTTCACATTGAAAACGGACCCTTTTTTTGCAAAGTGCCTAGCTGTAGATTTTGAACCCTAGCTCTGCTGGCACCTGGGTAAACCTAGCAAACCTATACATTTTTGAAAACTAGACACCCAGGGGAATCCAGGATGGGGTGACTTGTCTGGCTCTCACCAGGTTCTGTTACCAAGAATTCCTTGCAAACCTCAACATTTGTCAAAATAAATACATTTTCCTCACATTTCTGTGGTAGAAAGTTCTGGAATCTGCGTTGATCCACAAAATTCCACCCACCCCACATTCCCCAACGTCTTCCAAGAAAAATGGTACCTCACTTGTGTGGGTAGTCCTAGTGCCCGTGACAGGAAACGGCCCAAAACACAACGTGGACATACCACATTTTGACTGTGAAAACGGACCCTTTTTTGCAAAGTGCCTAGCTGTAGATTTTGAACCCTAGCTCTGCCGGCACCTGGGAAAACCTAGCAAACCTATACATTTTTGAAAAATATACAGCCCGGGGAATCCAGGATGGGGTGACTTGTCTGGCTCTCACCAGGTTCTGTTACCCAGAATCCCTTGCAAACCTCAATATGTGTCCCAAAAAAAAAAATTCCCTCACATTTCTGTGGTGGAAAGTTCTGGAATCTGCGTGGATCCACACAATTCCACCCACCCTGCATTCCCCAAAGTCTTCCAAGAAAAATGGTACCTCACTTGTGTGGGTAGGCCTAGTGCCCGCGACAGGAAAAGGCCCAAACCGCAACGTGGACACATCACATTTTCACAGTGAAAACTGACCCTCTTTTTTGCAAAGTGCCTAGCTGTAGATTTTGAACCCTAGCTCTGCCGGCACCTAGGGAAACCTAGCAAACCTATAAATTTTTGAAAACTAGAGACCCAGGGGAATGGAGGATGGGGTGACGTGTCTGGCTCTCACCAGGTACTGTTACCCAGAAACCCTTGCAAACCTCAAAATTTGAAGAAAAAAAACACATTTTCCTCACATTTCTGTGGTGGAAAGTCCTGGAATCTGCGTGGATCCACAAAATTCCACCCACCCCGCATTCCCCAAAGTCTTCCGAGAAAAATGGTACCTCACATATGTGGGTAGGCCTAGCACCCGCAACAGGAAACGGCCCAAAACACAACGTGGACACACCACATTTTCACAGTGAAAACGGACCCTTTTTTTGCAAAGTGCCTAACTGTAGATTTTGAACCCTAGCTCTGCCGGCACCTAGGTAAACCTAGCAAACCTATACATTTTTGAAAACTAGAGACCCAGGGGAATCCAGGATGGTGTGACTTGTCTGGCTCTCACCAGGTTCTGTTACCCACAATCCCTTGCAAACCTCAAAATTTGTTAAAAAAAACACATTTCCTTCACATTTCTGTGGTGGAAAGTTCTTGAATCTGCATGGATACACAAAACCCAGCCCACATTCCCCAGAGTCTTCTGAGAAAAATGGTACCTTACTTGTGTGGGTGGGTCAACAGGCAAGGGCCCAAAACGTATTGAGGAGACATCAAAATTGCCTATCACAAAACGACCTGGTTTTGCAAGGGGGGGTCACCTGGGTTTTTGGCCCCCAGGCTCGGTGGCCAGCTAGGGTGGGTGTCCAATACAGAAATTTTAAATGTAGCGCTTAGAATTCTCAGTGCTATACCCTTAATCCTTCTGTTTTTGGGCTCTTCCCAGTCACAGGCCCTTGCCCCACCCACACAAGTGAGGTATCATTTTACTCGGGAGAACAAGGAGAATGCTGGGTGGTAGGACATTTGTGCCGGCATGGTAATCCCATGCAAAAAAGTGTAGAAAAAGTGATTTTTTCAGCTAAATATTTCTTGTCCAATCCGCCCATGTACTTGTTGTAATCAAGTATACAGGTGGGCTTGTGGACTTCGGACATCTGACCCCAAACCGTGACAGGGGAAGTGCTCTCAGCATGAATTGTAGTGAGCACGTACACGTCACGCCTATCTGAGAACTTGACTGCAGTTCGTTGGAACTCAACGCAGTGCTCTGGGATTTCTGGAGCTTCTTGCAAACAAGCTCCTGCGGGAATCCTTTGCAGGCACAATGAATGTACCACAAGCCACGGTGCCAGCTTTGTAGAGCTCACTGAACAGCTCTACTCCTGTATAGAAATTGTCCACATGAAGGTTATAACCTTTGTGAAAAAGTGGCTGGACAAGCTCCCATACAATCTTGTGTAATGGGAGGGCAACCTACAGGGTTAAGAGTTGTGTCCTTCCCTGTATACACTCTCAAGCTGTACACATAGCCAGTCGAGCTCTCACACAGCATGTATAGCTTGATGCAATAGCGAGCGCGTTTGCTTGGAATGTACTGCCTAAACAGCAGCCGCCCTTTATACAAGATCAAAGACTCATCAATGGCTATATTCTTTCTAGGAGTATAAACCTCTGGAAACCTGGCAGACAAATGTTCCACGACAGGCCGAATTTTGAACAACCTGTCATGGTCTGGATGGTCCCGGGGCAATGCAGCAGAATTGTCATTGAAATGCAGCATGAGCTGCAATAGCAAAAAACGATCTCTGCTCATGTATGGTGCAAAGATGGGGGTTAACCTAACCGTGCGAGTAGACCAGTAGGATAGCAAGGTTGGTTTATGCACTACCCCCATTTTAAGCGTGAGGCCCAAAAATATCTTCAACTCCCCTAAGGAAGTGGGAGTCCACTTGCGTGCCCTAGAATGAGGCCCAAGAGTGCCTCCATGCTCCCTCAGAAATTGTTCGGCACGCAAATTTGTTTGCTGCACAATTTCGTCAAGGAAGTCAACATCCAAAAAGAGATGGACGTAGTCAATTGGCAAAAGATTTGCCGTATCGACTTTACATCCAGCGTCACCAGTGAAATGCGGAATTTGGGGCTGAACTAAATTGGGAGGCTGCCAAGACAGCACTCTGTCTGTGCTTGCGGCCGCACGTGCCTGTTCTCTGGGTTGCTCTAACCTGCTACTGGTGTCCCGCTGCACAGACTGTGCTGGCAAAGGGACAGCACGACTGACATCGTCTCCTTCAGAATCGCTGGAAGATGAGTCGTCGGATGGAACTGCGCCGACTGAAAAATCACTCCCAGATTCTGCTCCATTATCCTCTCCCTCAGATGCTGTCTCAGTATCTGCTGTCTCAGTCTCTGATCGTGCCTCAGAGCTGGACTCCAGAACCAGACTTAGGGCCTGGGCAGCATTCATCCAACGATACGCCATCTCTGCTAGTGCCTAAAACTATCCTTTTAAAACACTATCCTACGTAGAAGGCAGATAGGTTGTTGGTTTCAAAGTGTAGGTGGGTATGTGCGTGAATGAAGTGTTTAACAGTTAGTAATTGCGAAGTCACCTTACCTTTCCTTTGCGAAATCCGTACGCTCTCCAAAAACACTAAGAAAGAGAGAAAAAAGACACAGTATTACTTTACCTTGCCACATATCCATCATCGCAGCCTTTAGCGCTGGTGGAAGCCAGTGCGACAATCATTTTGGCACCCTCCCATGACTTTCAATAAATATCTGTTATTCAGCGCCAAGATGCCTACGGGTGAACACGTGCTTTACAATTGCACACTATGACCTCCTTTGATACCCTCACTACCATCCAGCAAACGTGCCCCTAATCTCTCCATAGCCCCTCTCTCACATACATTTCATCTGTTTCAAAGTTTTTCTAATGCGTGGCTTTACTAATCCACTTAGCTATCCACATAATACAGATCTGTTCTTTCCAGCATGCCCTCTGCATTACTTTATGGTGTCAAAACTGCCACTAGACAAAAGTCAGATATCTCTATGGAAAAAATGTTTGTACTCTGCAGAAGTACCACACTTTACTGCCTTTTATGTAACTTCAAAGACACTCATTATAGTTCTTTCACAGCCTCATATTTTCATCACTGAGAAATCTCTCTGTAAATATATGTATATATATATTACCTACTGGCGGTCGCCAGTAGGTAGTTATAGTTAGAACCTAGTTTCCATAGGAAAGGCATTTTTTGTTTTGCCAATAACTTTGGTGCCGTTTGACGAATCTTCACCAAATTTTCAAAAGTAATTGTTCATTTAGGTTAGCTCTTGTCCTGAAAGTTTGGGGGTGATTTGTGAAGGGGGGGATGAGAATAAAGGGGGGTCCCAAAACGCGTTTTCTCCATGTTAATTTCCATAGGAAACTTTAGACACGGCTACAGCCCGAACTGATGAACGGAATTACACCAAATTTGGCAGAGAGATAGCTCTTGGTCCATAAAGCATGCTTTTGTTTAAATGGTGTAAATCCGCTCAGTAGTTTTTGAGATATTTAAAGATTTACAGATATCGATATTTGAAAATTTAGAGATCTGATTGGCTGAGCGCTCCCGAGCACGAGGTTGCCTCTGATTGGCTGTGAACACTTCAAACTAGGAAGTCTTGGCAGCCATTTTGTGACTCGGTTGAAATGAGTAGGGGGAAAAGGAACAAAAAAAAGTAGAAGAGGGTAGGGTAGGAACACTGTGACCTTTCTAGGGTGCTGAGGGGGTGTCAGAGGGAGTTGGAACATAAAGAAACATTTTATATGCTTTCGGCGGGATTTGCGTAGGGACTGGAAATGACGGCGGAAAAAAGAAAAAGGAAGTGTGGTGTTGAGTGCTTCGTTTAATTAAGCCACCGGGTGGGTAGTTCCCAGGAGCAATGTTTAGTTATGATGCGGGTTTACTTCTGTCACGGGGAGCGACACTTCCTTGGAGCAAATATAATGATATGGGTGAAGGGGGGGGTACGCATCTTCCCTCCCACTCCGCTCCGAGGAGCAGCACGTGTTGGGAGGTATATGTAAAATTTAAGTGTGGAGGGGTGAAGCTTCCCCACACTGTCCCGGGGGCACTACTTCTTTGGGCATTTATGAATTCAAATGCGTGGTGTGTTGCGGACTGCCGGCCCCGGGGAGTAGGATGTCACGGGCTGTAAATTGGATGGAGGAGCATCGTCCAGTTTCCCTTGAGGAGCTTTCCGTGGCCCTGGGTATCACCATCTCTGAGGGCCGGTTTCAACAATGACCCGTGGTGCGTAACTCATGGACATTGCGGTTTGCTATGGCAAGGCGGGAATCTATGCATAGTTCCGTCTCTGTGATAGCAAACTTTTGCTTCGCTTGATGGAAGCGAAAGGAGGAAATTTGGTGTTGGCTTAAAATGGTCTGGGTGAGGTGGTGTAACGAAACTTGAGGGGGCCCTCCTGCAAGGTAGGTGGAGGGGCTCTCTCCTGATTAAATGAGGAGCTCTCTGGCCAGAGCACTGTGCTGAGGGGGCCCCCTGGAGCCTGGGGCCCCCCCACAGTACGGGGCCTGTGTTACTGAGTTATAGGGTGGCTCTAAAAAGAGCCCTTGTGTTAATTGTGAGTTTGTTGGAGCTACATGTAAGTGCGGATGCACAGCTTCAGGTTGTTGAGAAAAACTCTGTTTCCCTGGTCTGTGAAGTGTACTCCATCACTCCTGTAGATGTCATCCATATCAAAACGTACGTTGTTGTTGTAGATGGACCCCATTCTATGAGCTCTAAGGTATGCAGACACAGCTTTATTTACATTCTTCCTAGCTTTCTCAATCTGAGGACAGAATTGATTTGACCATTTCCACTTCTGTCTTTGGCATATATTGGAGTATACAAAGACAGTTTGAGGTAAAAGCAACATTAATTGTCCAAAGGTATCCTTCATGAGCATTTCCAGACCTACCCCAGTCAATGTGCCTAAGTCATTGCCACCACAGTGCACAATCATGAGGTGAGGGGGTTGGAGATGCAAAGAGGTTTTAACCAAAGTCAACAATTGGTGCCACTTTACTCCTCTCTGGGCAAACCATTTAATGTCCACATTTTGTAAACCTAGGTCTTTGTCAATACGTCTGTGTTCAGCATACCTTTTGCACCAGAAAACATAGCTGTGTCCTATGATCCATACTAGCATTTGGAAGGTATGGCTGGAAGGAATCAAAAGATGTCTGTAGCTCTTGTAGTCCGTTGGTAGAATGAGAGATATGTTGAAAGGTGGAGAAGAAGCTTTTTTTTGGGAGAAAACGACAACTGATTGGGTGGTGAAGAACATTGTGTAGTGAAAGTAGGGTGCTTGTTAGTTTGGTGAGAAAGTATGTTTCTGATTGGTTAATAAAAAATGTTTGAAACGTACACTATATAGGATACGATCATATGTGCGGAGCGCAACCACACGTTCTACTTGCATTTGGAAGGTACTGTTCTGAACTTAAAAAAATGGTGAACTTGTGACCTGTGTAGGACAGTAGGATCTGCTTCACATGGGTACCCCCACTTTTTGCTGATGCTTCACTGTTTTTCGACCTTAGTCTGGCTGGGGCCCTGCTAATCAGAACCCCAGCCTAGCTGCTTCCTCTCTAAAATGGTTTCCATGTGCCTTAGGCACATCACTGATTGGAATCTGGAGTGCCCTTATATGTCCCTAGTATATGGTATACTATGTACCCAGGGCATAGGTACCTCAGAGGCCTACCAGGGGCTGCAGCATGTATTGTGCCACCCCTGGAAGGCCATCCAAACTGACACCACAGGTCTGCTACTGCAGCCTGGGTAAGGTGGTGCATGCACCCCTTACTGTGATATAGGTTACCTATATCACTAAATACATACACACATATAAACCTATAAGTCACTCCTATGGCAGGCCTTATCAATCCTGAAGGCAGAGTGCATTGTTCCTATGTGAGAGGGTGCCCCTGCATGAGCAGGGCCCCTCTGCAGCGTTTGGAGACCCTTCTCTGATGCTGTTTGTAGTGCAGCCTGACCATATACTCTTAAGCGCATTATAACCTCGCGTTAAATGCTAACTTTGGAATGGCTGCACCGAAACATGTCGTGTTTGGTGTCAAACATCTTGGAATACTACCCCCCCACCAATTCTGGCGGTGGGGGTAGCATTCCACCCTTCTAGAGGGAGAGACATGTTAACCCTGGCCTGGCCGGTAACTTCTTTCTAAAGCCCTGGCATCACAAAATGGATGCTGCTGCCACAGACACAAGTCTGGCCTCCTGCTGCTGGACGAAACTCCGGCAGGGGAGGCCTGGACAATAGGTTTCCTGTCCCAGGGAGGTGTGACCACCTCCCCAGACAGGATAGTGTGTATTGGGGCTGGGCGGGAGCACTTTCGGGTGCTTTGAAGTCCTGCACTGGGGGCACACTTGGTGTCCCTAGTGCATACCCCAGTTCAAACCGGATCAGGGGCTTGCAGCCCCTGCTTTGGCATGAACTGGACAAAGGGAAAGGGGTGTAGCCACCCCTCTGCCCTGACCCACCCATAGGTGGGGCCACAGAGTAGTCCAACCCCTAAACTTGGTATAAGTATAGGAACCCAGTCCTTAGGACTTTAGATTATCCCTGGACGAAACTCTGACACAGAATCCTGGACCTTCGACGCTCTACTCAAGACTAGAGGACAGAAGAATCTCCCTTGGGGTCAAGGAGTGACTCCCCTGCTTGGCAGGCACCAAAGAAGCAATTGTCCGGTCTGCATCGCCTAAGCTCCCGTCGGACACCGAAGTCTTTGCATCACCATAGGTAGATTTCCAGACTTCCCCGAGGCTGCCCTGAGTCCCCAGCAAAGCTGAGGCCCGTAGCTGTCGTGGATAACGTGGAACCGTGACCCCTGGACACTGCACGCATTTGCTAGTGCATCCTCTTCTGGGTCTCCCACAACGTCGTGCTTTGGGCTCCGAGTAGCCCTAGCCTCCAGCACCAACTGCACCGAAGATCATTGGCCTCCACTCCACGAGTGTCCTGTGAGCCAGCTCCACGTGCACCGTCTTGAGGCTCCTTCACAGTCGCTAGCCCATTGGTTAGTAGCCCTTCACGAAGGCCAATCCTTTTCTTCTTAGGCTCCCTGGTTGCTCCAGGCTTGCCCTCACTTACCCTTGCTGGGTGAGTTCCTCAGACCTTGCTGGTCTGCATCATCGTCATTCTTCATCTACATCGAGACTTGCTGTTGCCAAGGCTTGTTGGGTCCAATTCGGTCGCCGATACCTCAGCACTCGACAAACATCGTGTACCAGCCTGAATCCTGCTCCTGGTCGCCGACAACGCCTCCTGGACCTCGTGGCTGAAGAGTCAAGACAACCGTCAACCTACCTGAAGCACTCGACATCGGTGGGCATCTGCTCATCGCCTTCCTGGTCACTGGCTAGTGACCCAGACTCTGTCCCCTCTGCTTTCTGGTTCTTCAGATCTCCGATCCACTCTTGGATCCACCCGGACACTTTCCACTTGGTCGCCAGCAGCACTTTGCAGCAGATCGCCATTCAAATCGACGACGAAACCCGACTCCGAAAGGCACCTATGCACCCGGCTTCGATGGGTGAGGTAACAAGAGTACTCCGGTGCTCCCATGGGTAGAGACTCTAGAACGACCTAGTTCTCAAAGGGTTTGCTCCAAATCCTTCTTTAAGTGTCCCTTTTCTTTAATTTCCAAACCGCGACTTTCTCCATAGAAGTTAACGGCGTCTCGTGGCTGTGTATTTACACTGCACGCGTCCCCCGTGGGTCCCCTGTGTCACTACCTTGGGTGGTTCCTTGTGGTCCAAGCACTTCTAGAGGCTCTAGGCCTAGTGTCTAGCTCAGTCGTGGTTCTTATACCACTTTATTGGTATATGGTTTGGTACGCCCCTAGGGCCCAAACATGTATTTGTGCTATTACTGTGTTTAAATAACTTATAACTTATGTATTTCGAACTCTAGCCTCATAAAGAGACTAGAGGGGTGTGTTTAGCAATAAATACATATATTTTGAATATATACCTGGTGTGGTGCTCTTTCATTTGATCACTCAAGAGATTATAGACTGGTAAAACAAGCTGCTTTACATTCCTTCAAGACTTAGCCTGAAGGCTGCTCTCCATAGCTACCACTAGGACAGCTTTCAATAAGGTTGTCTTTAACCTATCTCCAATAAGGGGTTGTTTGGACTGGTGCAAGGTGCCCACTATAATTAGTGGACAGCATATGCCAGGCCAACTTCTCACAACCTGCAGGTGCTGTTGAATGTTCCAGAAACTGTTAGGATGAAGTATGGTGAACCTATGACCTGCACGTGGCGTTGAATGTTCCAGAAACTGTTAGGATGAAGTATGGTGAACTTATGACCTGCACGTGGCGTTGAATGTTGCAGAAACTGTTGGGATGAAAGTTGGTGAACTTGTGACCTGCAGTCTTCCGTTGAATGTTGCAGAAACGGTTGGTATGGAAATTGGCGAAAAGGTGATTGGTAAAGCAGTAGAAATAACTGTGGTATTAAAATATTAAATGCAAAATTAATTACAACTGGTAAGCTATTAAAGTTAATTTTTCAAAATAAGTAGTATGTCTAGAAGAAGTGTGTTCTTTAAAATTTGCAGTAGTATTATTAGAAATAGGCTTCTAAATTGTTGTAAGAGTTTGGGGCTGTATGGCGATGCAGCAGTGTGGGGGAGTGTCCAATCCACAAAATAAGAGAACCAGTTGGGGGCGTTTTAGAAGAAAGTTAGAGAGTGTTAATATGAGTAACCAATAGGAATGTGTTTTGCAATTTGAAATAATTAAGGAAAGATTGTGATTTGTTACGTACATGTATTTATGTGCGAAAAGAGAAGGAAAATTTGCCATTATTGGTTCTATTCTTGACGAGAGTCTAGAATTACATTTATTGCCTGAGAAAGAAAATATTGCATGCGTTTGTGAAATTAGAAATCTGCATACCAACTACAGAGGTGAGTTACAAATTAATAAGGTGTGTTATATATTGTGTAGTAGTGGTTGACTGTTTGAGACGATATTTGTAAGTTTGAAAAAAAAATTGGGGGGTAAATAACATAGTATTAGTGAAGTGTGCTATTTCACATTTTTTACAGTATGTGCATAGAGTGTGAGTAGTTGCTGAACAAGTACCCTTATATATTTAGGAGTTTTACAGGAAGAAGTGTAGTTTGTCATGTTTAAAGGAGTATATGGTTTTGAAAGCGAGGTACAGGGTTAATTTGCGTTCGAAAATGAATTTGGGCACTATAAAGAAATTGTAGTACGTTTGCACGTTATTACTTGTCGAAAAAAAGCGGGGAGGGGGTTAAAAGAGGCATGTTTTATTAACGTGAGGGAAATGAAAAAAAAAAAAATGTTGCGTGCAGACGTTGGGCGCTCCATGTACGCATGCTTTCATTGATATGGTGACACTGTCAACTGTGATATGAAAAGTGTTTGTGCTTTGCATTTGGATAGAGTGAAGACTGTTAGTAGTTGGTGAGTAGTGAAGAATGAAAAGACAGATGAGGTGAAATACATGGTGGTAAAGGGATTAGTGATTATGGTACTTGGTATGAGTGTTTGGGAAGGTATTGTTGAAGTGCGCCGTATATATTTAAGTATTTTCGTGAAATGAGGAATGCAGTCTCTTATGTTGAAAGGTGTGCATGGTGTTGTGAGTTAGGTACAGGGTTGAATTAATATTTAAAATGGGCCCGGTGAATGTAAGAGAAATAGGAATGTTTGTAGATTGTGCCTTGTCGGAAAATACAGGTGGTGGGGGAAGAGGGGGCGTTTCTTTGCAACAGATATATTTTATGAATGTGTGAGAGATAAAAAAGAAATGGAAATGTTCCGAGCATATTTTATGTACGAATTTGTTCACACTGGTGAAGTACACGTGAATATAAATGGAGGGAATTGTCAGGGTCTCTCCCTGTGCTGAATCTGTTTATATTAGAGGTCCGGCAGATCAAGAGTTTGGTAATGATATGTCCGTTGACCCCCTCTCCCCCCGTCTTTGCTCCCGCTCTTTAACGGTTTGTGTCCCGTCGTTTGTAAAAGGAACGTAAGAGAGGCCCATGTACCCTGAGAAATAGCACTTAGACGTTGATTGGCTTGTTGGTGGCATCTGTGCAGCACACAGAAAGTTGAAATCGGTTTCAGTGGTACACGAGTGCAGTGTGTGATGTTGCAAAGGTTACATGGTGTTGTGTCTAAGGTACAGGGCAGTAGCGGCTCGCCAAAGGAATGCTGTGGGGCTGGGCGAGGGGCAGGGAGGGGGGTAGTAGAGTCCGACATACGACGGACAGGAGTAACGTAAGTAATTAAATAAATAAAACAATTTACCTTGTGTGCGGTGCATCACCAACTCGACGCTGCAGCGCTCGCAAGGTAAATTGTTTTATTTATTTAATTACTTACCTTACTCCTGTCCGTGGTATGTTGGAGTCTACTACCCCCCCTTCCTGCCCTTCCCCCGCCCTGCCCCAGCACCCCGCAGTATTACCTCGGCGAGCCGCTACTGGTACAAGGATGAATTGGGGTCCAAAGTCGGCCGGGGTAATGTAGGAGAAATGGCCTTCTGCAGATTGAAGGTTGTGGGAAAATAGTAGTGGGGGGGGTGCTTTAACACGAACATGCTTTAGTAACTTTAGTGAGATGAAAAAAATGAAATGTTGTTTGCACACTTCGTGCATTGGTTTGTGGACATTTGTAAAGCACACGTGAATATAAGTTAAGGTATTGTCAAGCTTCCTGCTTGTGCTGAACCTGTGTACATCACAGGGGCGGCAGATCGAGAGACTGGGAATGACACGTCCCTTGAGGGCCCCCCCTCCTTCTTCCCACTCTCTAACGGTTCTTGTCCCATCGTTTGTTAGAGGAAGGTAACAGAGGCCCATGTACCGTGAAAAATAGCACTTAGACCTTCATTGGCTTGTTGGTGGTATCTGTGCAGTGCAAAGAAAGGTTCAATCGGTTTCAGTGGTAGACGAGTGCAGTGTGTGATGTTGCAAGTGTTACATGGTCTTGTGTCTAAGGTACAGGGATGAATTGGGGTTCAAAATGAGCTGGGGTAATGTACAAGAAATGGCCTTCTGCAGATTTAAGCTTGTGGGAAAATACTGGGGGGGGCTTTAACATGTACATGGTTTATTAAGTTTAGTGAGGTGAAAAAAATGAAATGTTGTTTGCACACTTGGTGCATTAGTTTGTGCACACTTGTAAAGCACACGTGAATATAAGTTCAGGTATTGTCAAGCTTCCTGCTCGTGCTGAAGCTACGTACATCACAGGGGCGGCAGATGGACAGACTGGGAATGATATGTCCCTTGAGGCCCCCCTCCCACTCCGTGTTTCCTCTCGCTCTCTAACGGTTTGTTTCCCGTCGTTTGTGAAAGGAACATAACAGAGGCCTATGTATCCTGAAAAATAGCACTTAGACGTTGATTGGCTTGTTGATGGCATCTTACAGCGCACAGAAAGTAGCAATCGGTTTGAGTGGTATACGAGTGCAGTGTGTGATGTTGCAAAGGTTACATGGTCTCGCCGAGGGAATACTGCGGGCGGTGGGGTGGGGCGGAGGAGGGGTAAAGAGGGGGGTAGTAGTGTGCGACATACGATGGACAGGAGTAACGTAAGTAATTAAATAAATAAAACAATTTACCTTGCGTGCGGTGCATCACCAACTCGGCGCTGCAGCGCTCGCAAGGTAAATTGTTTTATTTATTTAATTACTTACCTTATTCTTGTCCGTTGTATGTCGGACTCTACTACCCCCCCTCCTTGCCCTTCCTCCACCCCACCGCCCTGCAGTACTCCCTTCGCGAGCCGCTACTGGTACAGAGATGAATTGGGGTCCAAAATCGGTCGGGGTAATGTAGAAGAAATGGCCTTCTGCAGATTGAAGCTTGTGGGAAAATAGTTGGGGGGGGCTTTAACATGGACATGCTTTAGTAACTTCAGTGAGATGAAAAAAATGAAATGTTCTTTGTACACTTAGTGCATTCGTTTGTGCACTTTTGTAAAGCACGTGAATATAAGTTAAGATATTGTCAAGCTTCCTGCTCGTGCTAAACCTGTGTACATCACAGGGGCGGCAGATCGACAGACTGGGAATGACACGTCCCTTGACCCCCCTCCCCCCTCCTCCTTCCTCCCGCTCTCTAACGGTTTGTCTCCCGTCATTTGTAAAAGGAAAGTAACAGAGGCCCGTGTACCTTGAAAAAATAGCAGTTAGACTTTCACTGGCTTGTTGGTGGCATCTGTGCAGTGCACAGAAAGTTGCAATTGGTTTCAGTGGTAAATGAGTGCAGTGTGTGATGTTGGAAAGGTTACATGGTCTTGTGTCTAAGGTACAGGGATGAATTGAGGTCTAAAATGTGCCGGGGTAATGTACAAGAAATGGCGTTCTGCAGATTGAAGCTTGTGGGAAAATACTGTGGGGGGGGCTTTAGCGCGGACATGCTTTAGTAACTTCAGTGAGATGAAAAAAATGAAATGTTGTTTGCACATTTCGTGTATTGGTTTGTGGATATTTGTAAAGCACACGTGAATATAAGTTAAGGTACTGTCAAGCTTCCTGCTCGTGCTGAAACTGTGTACATCACAGGGGCGGCAAATCGAGAGACTGGGAATGACACGTCCCTTGAGGGCCCACCCCCTTCCTTCCTCCTGCTCTCTATCAATCAATCAATCAATCACGGCATTTATAGAGCGCGCTACTCACCCGGGAGGGTCTCAAGGCGGTGGGGGAGGGGGTAAGTTACTGCTCGAACAGCCAGGTCTTGAGCTGCTTCCTGAAGGAGAGATGGTCCTGGGTTCGCCGAAGGTGAGTGGGGAGGGAGTTCCAGGTCTTGGCTGCCAGGTAGGAGAAGGATCTTCCTCCGGCGAAAGGAAAATGGGGAGACAAGCAGAAAATACGGGCACCGGGGCCACAAGCGGAGGGCGATCTTACCTGCAGAAGCAGCGGGCAGACAACACAGGCGGAGCTGTGTGGTGGGGGAGCGACCTACCTGGCAAGGTCAAGGGTCGCTCTCTAACGGTTTGTCTCCCATTGTTTCTAAAAGTAAAGTAACAGAGGCCCGTGTACCGTGAAAAAATAGCAATTAGACTTTCACTGGCTTGTTGGTGGCATCTGTGCAGCGCACAGAAAGTTGCAATTGGTTTCAGTGGTAAATGAGTGCAGTGTGTGATGTTGGAAAGGTTACGTGGTCTTGTGTCTAAGGTACACGGATGAATTGAGGTCTAAAATGCGTCGGGGTAATGTACAAGAAATGGCGTTCTGCAGATTGAAGCTTGTGGGAAAATACTGTGGGGGGCTATAACACAGACATGCTTTAGTAACTTCAGTGAGATGCAAAAAATGAAATGTTGTTTGCACACTTCGTGCATTGGTTTGTGGACATTTGTAAAGCACACGTGAATATAAGTTAAGGTATTGTCAAGCTTCCTGCTGGTGCTGAACCTGTGTACATCACAGGGGTGGCAGATCGGGAGACTGGGAATGACATGTCCCTTGAGGGCCCACCCCCTTCCGTCCTCCTGCTCTCTAACGGTTTGTCTCCCGTTGTTTCTAAAAGGAAAGTAACAGAGGCCCGTGTACCGTGAAAAAATAGCAGTTAGACTTTCACTGGCTTGTTGGTGGCATCTGTGCAGCGCACAGAAAGTTGCAATTGGTTTCAGTGGTAAATGAGTGCAGTGTGTGATGTTGGAAAGGTTACGTGGTCTTGTGTCTAAGGTACACGGATGAATTGAGGTTAAAATGCGCCGGGGTAATGTACAATAAATGGCGTTCTGCAGATTGAAGCTTGTAGGAAAATACTGTGGGGGGGGGGCTTTAACACAGACATGGTTTAGTAACTTCAGTGAGATGCAAAAAATGAAATGTTGTTTGCACACTTCGTGTATTGGTTTGTGCATACTTGTGAAGCACACATGAATATAAGTTAAGGTATTTTCAAGCTTCCTGCTTGTGCTGAACCTGCTTACATCACAGGGGCGGCAGATTGAGAGACTGGAATGACACATCCCTTGAGCACCCCTTTCCTCTCCTGTTTCCTCCCGGTGTGTAATAGATCCTGTTCCCTTCTTTGCAAAAGTAAGGTAACAGAGGCCTATGTGCGATGGTCCTCACTGGTCTTCTGGGGACATGTGAGGAGCACAGAGAAAGTCGTAATGTAGTTCTATGGTATAGAGAAAAACTGCACACAGTTGCAACTTACATATGACTCCAATTTACATCGCTCTAGATCTAGTTGTATGTTTTTTTTAAGTATGATGCCACAAGGAAAAGGCATAGGGAGGTGTATGCATCCTTTGAGTAATATGGTGACACTTTGAACTGTCTTATGGAAAGGGTTTCTGGTTTGCGTTTGGGAGACCGAACATTGTTAGTAGTTTCTGAGTAGTGAGATGCAAGAGGCCAATGAGGTTAAAGACATGATAAGAAATGATTTAGTGATTATGGTACTTTGTATAAGTGTTTGGGAAGGTATTGTTGAAGAACGCAATATATATTTGTGTGGAATGAGTAGTGTTTTGATGTTTGAAATCCAGAAAATAGTAATGTAAATAATTGCTTGGTAATTAATATCAGTAATTATATGAAATTATTTTAAAATATTGAATAAATGTAAGAAACCAATGAAACTGTTCTTGGCTTTTCAGAAAATTATTCTGTTTGGATCACAAATTGAAGATGGCAAGAAAAGATGAAAAGAGAAGGAAACAAAAAAAAGAGATCTACTTAAAGAAAAAGAAACAAAAGGTGTCAAAAACAAATGAGAGTGTTACTAAGGATAGAGTTTGTTTAGGTAAGACCACTAAACAGTTTCTTAAAAAACTTGTGGAGAAATTATATGAGAAGAATAGGAATGAAAGGACAAAGAAGAGTTTTTCAACTAACGAGAAGGAGAATGACACTTCAAATGGAAAAAAGAAAACAAAAAATAAGGAAAAAACACAAGTTACACGAAGACAAAAACAATTTCAAGAGATTCAACAACGACTTTTTCGCAGTAGAGTAATTCAGAATTTATTGAAAAACTGTAAAAAGTATAAAAAAAGATTACTAGCTTAAGCAGCGGATTGAAACTGTAGTAGATTCTGATTTTAACTTGAAACGAAAATTATTTATATTAATTCTAAAAAGGATGAAGTCTTTAAATAAAACAATGAAGTTTCTGAAAGACAAAAGCAAAAGAAAAAGGCTTGTTAATAGAAGTAACTTTTGTAAAACTTTCAGTGGTGAGTGGAAACACACTTCTACTAGTGAGCCTTTCTTTAATGAAGAAAGCTACTTTCAGGACAACAATTTACCATTTGCAGTTGATACTGGAGGTCGCTGTTATGAAGTTCGGAATGGTTGTCCCATTGCAAAAGAAGAAATAGTTGTTGTGAGTGCAGAAGAATTAATAGCTCAAGAAGTGCAAGGGAAACGCACACAAGCTCCTATATATAAGTGGGATTGTAGCAGTATTTGCAGTATTCGACAGGAATCTATTGACATAATGCGAATTTTTTTACGACAATATGCACAGAAAAGTGTTAAACAGAAGATTAGGTTGTTACAAGGGCTAGATCCATGTAATGTAAGAAAATATACTAAGAAGCAAGGTCATTCTCTGGCTTGTCTTTCGAGAAATGTGTGTAAAAGTACTTTTCATCACTTAAGAATGTTAGCAGTACACCACTCAGAATTGCGGAAGTTTATAAGGAAAGTATACTATGTAAAGACTCCTGCTGTATGTTTAAGTGAACTGAACACAGCTCTTTTACACAGTTGTTTATCAGATGTAGAAAAATGTGTGATGAAATTGAATTTCGTTTTTTTGGTTCAGAACAGCAGTGTGTAGAAACTGAGAGCTTGACAACTGCAGATGTTGAAGAACATGGGAAAGAGGTTAGCATTGATCAGTTTGAAGAAGAAATTACAAAGTTTAAGACAGTGTGTTCTGAAAAACCAAACTATGTTTGTATTTGTTGTCGACGTACTCATTATAAAAGTCAAACTAGGAATGTTAATTTGTATTTAAAAAGTGAAAAGGAGAACAATGATAGGTAGCAGCAATTTGGAGGTTACTTGTTCATGGAAGGTCGATTTGAGTTGGGTATTGATCAACGTATTTGTAAATATTGCTACAGGGGGGCGTGGCCAAGATGGCGGAGCGGTAGGACGCAGAATCGCGTTCCTCCGGCACCGCCGATACTTAGCTTCGTATTAGCGCCTGTCCCGGGAATCAGCGGACCGCCTGTGGCGGTGGACGTCCCCGCTATCGACTGGGGGTGATGCTGGTGCGACCCTGGGTCCGAAATCGGCAAGAGTGAGGTGCGGTGCGGGCCCGGCTGAACGGAGCCTGTGAGGCCGATAAGCTGCGACGCTCGGATGTGGTGCGGTGAGGCGTCTACGGAAGGGTGAGGCCAGGGAACGCTAACCGGCCCCCGCGGGGCGCTGTACGCTGCTCCGGAGGTGAGGGACGGCCCCGGTTGCGGTGGGAGGAGAGCTGCGAGGCTGGAGAGACCCCTGAGACGGTGCTGCGGAGTACGGGTCGCCGCCATTTTGAGGCGCCGTTCCGAGAGGCCTCGGGGTGCCTGGAGGCCGGGCTGGAGCAGAGCTAAGGGGGCACGAGAGCGGGAGCAGGTGAGCTTGGCGCCCAGCGGTGTTGCGCCTGTACCAGAGTGGCTGCCCCTCACGTCCGGAACCCACCGGGAGATAGAGAGGAGCTGCCGTGCTAGATCACCAGGCCTGGCGAACCATCGGCCTGGAACCCTAGGAGCTGCGGCTGGGCAAAGCAGGCCAAGGGCTCCGACTGGGCCAACTACAGGCTGGGCCCCACAGGGCACTGTGCAGAGCAAGGGCAGGCCGGGCGGAAGGTGCCCCAGCGTGTGATAGCTAGCACTCGGGTGGCTAAAGGGGCTGTGGAGGTGCCGGCGGTGACCGCGACGCCCTGTGGCGCAGCAAAGATCAGAGCCAGAGTTGGGGCGGATGCCCCCCGATGAGGCTGCCTGCGCCAGAGCGCCCGCCGACCCAGTAAGGAGGTGAGGGTGGCGGACAGGGACCGCGGAGAACTGCTGGCTGGCGGCCGGAGTGGATGGAGACGGAGGCATACTGAGCAGCGGTGGTGTACGCGAGGCCTCTCGCATCCCTGCTCGGCTGAGGAGGGGATATCTACGGACCGGTCTACAGGAGGCCAGCTGCAGTGGCACAAGAGAGTACGCAAGGGCTGGCTGGGTGCGGCGGTGAGTAGAGGTGGTGGACTATCCCGCATCCTGGGCGACGGCGTTGGAGCGGACTAGCCCAGCGGAACAGAGCACGAGGGGTATGGCAGTGCCACGGGGCCGTAAGGATAAGGCGCTGAAGGATGCCCTCTCCAAGCCGATGGGGCAACCTGGGACCTCGGGTGAGGCAGGAGCAGGCCAGCTGGAAGGCGATGAGACCCCTGCAACGAAAGCCTTCATGGTTGAACTTTTCGCGACCATGAAGGCTGACATCCAAGAAATCAAGTCACAGCTGGCGGCGGACCTGAGAGAGGTGCGGCGCGACGTGGATGAGGTCGGGGAGCGAGTTGCGACGTTGGAAGAGCACGACATCAGCAGGGCAGAAGAAATGCACCAACTACAACAAGAGATGCTGCGCCTCCGGGAGCAAAACCTCGACCTACAGGCCCACACCGAGGATTTGGAGAACCGCTCCCGGAGGAATAACATCCGCATCCGAGGCGTTCCGTGGAAGGAGGAGGGGGACGACCTCCGGGCCTATGTCCGGGCTCTGTTCCAACAGCTTCTGGGAGAAGGTGAGGAGACAGACATCCAGATGGATCGTGTCCACCGAGTAGGTTTCCCCGGGGTCTGAAGGCGCCCCCATCAGACATCCTGGTATGCATCCATGACTTCCAACTGAAGGAACGAATCCTTCGCCAGGCCAGGGACTCTCAGCCTACTCATTTTAGGGGTCATCGGCCGGCTCTCTTTCAGGATCTGGCGGCCTCTACGCTCAGCAAACGGCGAGCCTTCCGTGAGGTGACCATGCATCTGCGGGAGTCCAAGATCCCATACTCCTGGGGGCATCCTTTTCGCCTCATTTTCAAACACAATGGGAAATTACTACAGATAAGGTCGGTTGCGGAAGCTGTGGAGGTGCTGGGGCTCGAACAGGCAGTGGCGTCAGAAGAAGTGGACTTGCCCAGGTCACAACGTCGGAAGCAACCTGGGGACTGGCAGAGGGTGGGCAGGGGGTGTGGGCCACGAAACCTGACCAAGCTATGAGAGAGAGGGAGAGGGAGGATGTGTTGTCTACCCTTTCTCAAACATCAGCGAGGCCTGTCACCCCTTGAGATGCGTGGAGATTTTGATGGCTGATACTCTCGGGACGGGCGAACAGAGAGGGGCCGGGGGGACGGACTGGTGTGCTACACCATCTTCACATCTGTTTCCTGCGACTTGTTGGAGGTACGATCGTCCAGCCAGGGTCGTGAGAAGCTGCTGCGACCCCCTGACTTTCTTCAACTGTGACAGACTTTCGTCATGTGGGTTTTTTCTTGGAGGGTGGTTTTTGTTTTTATAAGGGTTGGTTATAAGGGGAAATGGTTTTTTGTTGAGGGTTTGGGGGATCTCCGCATCAGCCTGCTTATAGATACTCCATACGGGGGTGTTACCATGAAGAGTGGTGTGGGGACGAGACAAGATAGGGACCTAATGAAAGGAATAGCAGTAACATACTCAAGACTAAGATATGGGTAGGGAGCTTAAGGTTGTGAGCCTCAATGTTCGGGGCTGAACAACCCGGTGAAAAGGGCAGCAGTGCTCTCCCTTCTTGAGAATATAGGAGGTGACATTTGTCTCCTCCAGGAGACTCATTTGCTGGGCAAGGACACTGCACGCATGCGCGACAGGCGATTTCCCCAACAGGTATGGTCTACAGGGCCGTCAAAAAAAACGGGGTGGCTATCTTAATTGGGGCCCAGTGCCCATGCAAGGTGATCTCGACTGTAGCTGAGATAAGGGGAGGCTGCTGGTCCTTAGAGTACAATGGGGCGACACGCATCTCACTATAGGGTCAATATACGGCCCCAACGAGAAACAGGAGTCTTTCCTTCTGTCAGCATTGTCGGACGTCCTCACCTCGCAGGATGCAGCGATCTTGGTGGGGGGAGATCTGAATCTTGTGATGGAGGCGGGGTTAGACAGGTCGGGCCTAAGAGTGCACCAGTCAGGGGCCCTGTCCCCAGTAGGCAAAGGGTGGCTTGAGGAACATGGGTTGCATGATGTATGGCGCGCACAACATCCATTGGAGAGGGATTATACTTATTACTCAGCTGCCCACAAAACTTACGCGAGGTTGGATCACTTTCTAGCCTCTACAGAATTAATGTCTAGCCTGGGCTCTGCTACTATTGAACCGCGCACACTGTCCGATCACGCCCCACTTACCGTTCTGCTACCAGTGCAGTATAGGCGTACGTTGCCACCAGGGTGGAGACTTAGAGAAAGCTTGCTGCACTCGGAAGATCAGTGTCAACGAGTGAGGGAGGCGATAGTGCATTATTTTCAAGAAAATGATATCGGTTCCACTCCACTGGCGGCGGTCTGGGAAGCCCTGAAGTTAGTGGTGCGCGGAGAATTTATTGCGATAGCGGCCAGGTACAATGCAATGCGCAGGGCAAAGCGTGCAGAGTTGGAAAGGGAGGTAGGGGAACTAGAAACAATACATAAGCGGACAGGGGCACAGAGAGTGTGGCGGGAGCTGGAGAAGCGTAGACGGCTGCTGAAGCACCTCGATATAGACAGAGCGGAGCATGCACTGCTGCGGCTGCGACACAAATTTTTCCTTAGTAGCGACAAATGCGGGAGAATGTTGGCGCATAGGCTTCGAGCGCAATCACACAAGTCTCTCATTCAGGCGGTACGAGACTCAAGGGGGACGGAACACACCACGGATGCGCGCATAGTGGAAGCTTTCCAAAACTTCTACCAGCAGCTATACACAGAACAAGACCCTCCGCCGCTAGACCCAAAGGAGTACTTAGATATGAGCGAGATAACTCCGATCTCTGGAGTAGCGGCAGAACAGCTAGAGGCGGAGATCCGTGTAGAGGAGGTCATCGCGGCTATAGCGAGATTGAAGGTAGCGAAGGCCCCGGGCCCGGATGGCTTCCCGGCAGCATTTTATAAAGCGTTCTGTGCGGAGCTGGCTCCCTTTTAACGAAATTGTTTAACTCTTTTCTCGAGACCGGTGCGGTGACACCGACAATGGCGGAGGCAGCGATTTCGGTGATTTTGAAACCCGGAAAAGAACCGAAGGAATGCGGGTCGTACCGACCGATTTCGCTCCTCAACATTGATGCAAAACTGTTTGCTGGAATTTTAGCAGCCCGCCTGAACCCCCTTATGACTGATATTATTGACCCAGACCAGTCCGGGTTCATTCCCACACGGCAAGGAGGGGATAATGCAAAGCGATTACTACACCTCATTGACAGTATACAGCGCTCCGGGAAGCCGGCCTTCCTGCTGGCAATCGACGCGGAGAAGGCCTTTGACCGCGTGGGGTGGGGCTACCTGTTCGGAGTATTACGCAGATTTGGGTTCGGGGACAACTTTCTGAAGTGGATCGGGTGCATCTACCAAGCCCCGAAGGCATTTGTGCGAGTTAACGGAGATAGGTCGACATTCTTTCCCATAGCACGGGGGACACGGCAGGGATGCCCTCTGTCCCCTCTGTTATTTGCGCTCTATATGGAGCCCTTCGCGCAACGCATTCGCGCTAATCAACGCATAGTGGGCCTAAAATTCGGAGCTGACGAGCATAAGATCAGTTTATATGCCGATGATGTCATTCTCTCGTTGACACGGGCCCGGCTGTCGTTCCCTGCTCTGATGACAGAACTTGCGTCCTTTGGGGCAACCTCCGGATTCAAAGTAAATCTGAGCAAATCGATGATTCTCAATCTGTCGCTCCCTGAGGCTGACGTGGACACCCTGCAGAGGGACTTCCCCTTCCAATGGACGCAGACCGACATCACTTATTTGGGATTTCGGCTTGCCCCGACCATCGCACGGACGGTGGCGCTGAACTATGCCCTGCTGCTAGAAAACACGGCCAAGGCGCTGGACGCCTGGTCACGGCTGCGGCTGGCATGGTTCGGGAGGATAGCGGCGGTGAAGATGACGATCCTGCCACGTATCCTGTACTTATTTCAAATGCTCCCGCTAACACCACCACAAGGGGCGCTTAAGAAATTACAATCCCTCATTAATAAGTTCGTCTGGGAGGGACGGAAACCCCGGCTCTCCCTGAAGCAGATGGTTAGCCCGAAATCGAAAGGGGGCCTGGGACTACCACTAATAGAAGGCTACTATCAAGCGTCCTGTCTCCGGTATCTCATTGAATGGAACAGGCCGGAGTCCAGTAAGCACTGGAACTTTATGGATCAAACAGTGGCAGGTATCAATATTTGGAGAGAGCTATGGCTGCCTCGGAAACACAGGGCATGGGGATTGTATTCTTCTCCGGTGACCTCACCTACCCTCAGGGTTTGGGACAGAGTGGCGGTGGCAAAGGGCTGGACGACCTTCCCCTCGCCTATGACCCCCATTGTAGATAACCCGGACTTTGTACCAGGAAAAGCCTCAACGGTGTTCCACAGATGGCGGGAAGCAGGATGTAAAAGGGCAGGGTTTCTATTCGACTTAGAAGGGGTAATTCCCTTTAAACAGCTGCGAGAAGATTATGACCTCCCGGCGAAGGATGCCTTTGCTTACGCGCAGGTTTGTCACTGGGTCACTAAGCCTGCTAACTGTACACACATGTCAAGGCCCCTTTCGGCGTTTGAGCGCTGGGTGGTGGGTAAGACGGACGACCGGCGGCTGATCTCGGAGCTATATGCGCTGCTGCAGGAGCGTCCTGGGGAGCACAGAACGAAAGCTCAGGTGCGATGGGAGACAGAACTGGGTAAGCCCCTAACCTTCAAAGAGTGGGAGTACATTCTCTATAGGGCGCACCACACTGCTCGCAGCACGACGGGCACGGAGGCAGCATTCAAGGTGACCTCATACTGGTATTATACTCCAGCTCGGGTGCATGCCTGGAACAAAAACAAAACAGACCAGTGTTGGAGAGGCTGCGGAATGACAGGGACGCTAGCACACCTCTTATGGCACTGCCCGAAACTACATCGATATTGGACGGCAGTCCTAAATGATATAGATGCAGTTTTCCAGATTGCGCTACCCCGCTCACCAGAGTATACGCTTTTGGGTCTCCCGCATGCGAAAAGTTTCCCGCTGCGCACTATGCAGGGCAGGCAGATAGCGCTGGCGCTTCTGGCAGCTAGACAAGTTCTCTTGGCTTCGTGGGGCACGACTAAGCAGCCGGAGGTGGGAGCTTGGGTGTACAGACTTTGGCAGTTGCTAGCTATGGAACGAATGTCCATGACAGTGGAGGGGACGGGGCGGGAGTTCCCAACAGTGTGGAGGCCCTTCCTAGGCTTACTTACCAAAGATCTCAGAGAAGTGACGTGTCCAAAATACCTGCAGATCCTGCGATTGATCCCCCTGGAGCCCCCGGGCTCTACCTCATCGTGAATACAGTAACTGGGCTCAACAAAGGAATGAGGGTTCTCAGGCCTTAGTATGTGTTACGTAGCAGAAGCTGATGCGGAGGAGGGTGGGTGGGTGGAGGAACAGGGAGGAGGGAGGGGGTTGTTGTTTTGGTTTTGTATTTTATTTGGATTTTGTTTAGTTAAATAGATGGTTTTTAGTAACATTTTGAAAATGGAATTATAGTACTGCCTTCGCACGGCACATAGTCATGCCCGGCCTCCGGGTTGTGAAGTTAAGAATTGAAATGTATATTGGGCTTCGCTCTGCCGGCTTTGAGCTGTAGGCAGTAAGCTGTGTTCATCGCTTGCTTATTCCGTTAATAAAAATGATTGAACATAAATATTGCTACAACAAATATGAAGAGAACAAAATGCCAGCTAGAGGAATACATAACAACTTAGAATTAGTACCTATTCCAGAGGAACTGGCAGATTTGAATACATATGAGTCAGTTCTTATTCAATCTGTTCACCCATTTCAAGCTATAATTTGAATGGAGCCTAAAACAGGTAAACTGCCACCAACAGACATACAAAGAGGTCTGAAAGGAAGAGTTGTGTACTTACCTTTAGATTTTAAGAAAAATATTGAAACTGTTGGTGGAGACAGAGAGGAAAATGAGGCAGTAGTTATTCTAGTAAATGGTGTACCAACAAAGAGTCTGAAAATATGGCAAGAGTTTGTAGATGTTAATAAACTTCAAAAGGCTACGTTATATCTTGTACATGTGAGAAGTTGGCCTGGTATATGCTGTCCACTAATTAAAGTGGGCACCTTGTACCAGTCCAAACGACCCTTATTGCTGATTAGGTTAAAGACAACCTTTATTGAAAGCTATCCTAGTGGTAGCTATGGAGAGCAGCCTTCAGGCTAAGTCTCGAAGGAATGTAAAGCAGCTTGTTTTACCAGTATATAACCTCCTGAATGACCAAATGAAAGGAGAACCACACCAGGTGTATATAAAATATATGTATTTATTACTAAACACTCTCTACTAACCTCTTTATGAGATTAGAGAACAATACACACAATATTAAATCACTAGAACGACAGTAAATAGCACAATACACAGCGGGCTCCAGGGGGAGACCGAACCATATACCACGAAAGTGGTATAAGAACCACGACTTGACTAGACACAGTGCCTAGAGCACGTAGAATCGCTGGGACCCCAAGGAACCACCCAAGGTAGTGACACAGGGGACCCACGGAGGACGGGTGCAGTGTGGGAACACAGACGCGAGCTCCGTACAACTCTATGGGAAAGTCGCGGTTGGAAATTTAAAGATTAAGGACACTTAGGAGAGGACTTTAAGCAAACCCAGATAAACATAGAAGGTTCTAAGGCCAGCACCCTTGAGAGTACCGAGGTACCCGTGTTACCTATCCCAGAGGAGCCGGGTGCATAGGGGTCAAGTGGTGTTGGAAACCCTCGTCGTTTTCAATGGCGTGATGCAAAAAAGTACTGCGGCCGTGGAGAAGAAAAGTGTCCGGTGTGATCCAAGCCTGGATCGGAGATGTGAAGAACCTGAAAGCAGAGGGGACAAAGTCTGGGTCACTTCACGTGACCAGGAGCGGAGCAATCGAATTCCCACCGATGTCGGGTGCTTCAGGTGAGAAGAGGCGAAGCTTGACTCTGCAGCCACGGGGACCAGGAGACGTCAACAATGACCACAGTCGGGATTTGAGCTGTCCCACGAAGGATGTCGAGTGCTGGGGGATCAGTGTCCGGATTAAACACCAACAAGCCTTGGCAACTGCAACCCACGCAGTCAAAGGAAAGATGCTTCTGTGAGGACCAGCAAGGTCCTGGGGACTCCCCAAGTGATGGAGAGTCAGGGCACGTCTGGAGCAACCAGGGAAGCCCACTGAAAGTTAAAGTTGCCTTCTCAGGGACCCACAGGCCAATGGACCAGGGATCGCGAAGGGACCTCGAGCTGAATCACTAAATACCAGCCCACGGAACACTCGTGGAGTGTAGGCCAGAAATCTTCAGTGGAATTGCTGCTCGGGGTCAGGACTACAAGTAGCCCAAAGCACAGCTTCAGGGATTGCCGAAAAGCATATGCTGCTGCAAATGTACACGGTGCCCAGGGGTACGGGTTTCACGGTCCCCACGAGGGATATGGTCCTCAGAATTTCTGAGAGCGCATATCGACCTCGGAGACCTCGGAAACCCACCTCCTGTATTGCAGAATTCTTCGGAGTCCTTCAGGAGCTTCGTAGATGCAAACCGGTCAGATGCATTTTAGGTGCCTGCTCAGCAGGGGAGTAACTCCTTTACTCCAAGGGAGATTCTTCAGTCATCCAGCGTTGTGCAGATCATCAAACTATTTGGTTTCTGTAGCAGAGTTTAGTCCAGGTAATATCTAAAGTCCTGTAGTCAGGGGTTCCTACTTTATACCCAAGGAAGGGGTGGGACAAACTCTGGGGACCCACCTGTAGGAGAGTAGGATCTGCTTCACATGGGTACCCCCACTTTTTGCTGATGCTTCACTGTTTTTCGACATTAGTCTGGCTGGGGCCCTGCTAATCAGAACCCCAGCCTGGCTGCTTCCTCTCTAAAATGGTTTCCATGTGCCTTAGGCACATCACTGATTGGAATCTGGAGTGCCCTTATAAGTCCCTAGTATATGGTATACTATGTACCAAGGGCATAGGTACCTCAGAGGCCTACCAGGGGCTGCAGCATGTATTATGCCACCCCTGGAAGGCCATCCAAACTGACACCACAGGTCTGCTACTGCAGCCTGGGTAAGGTGGTGCATGCACCCCTTACTGTGATATAGGTTACCTATATCACTAAATACATACACACATATAAACCTACAAGTCACTCCTATGGCAGGCCTTATCAATCCTGAAGGCAGAGTGCGTGGTTCCTATGTGAGAGGGTGCCCCTGCATGAGCAGGGCCCCTCTTCAGCGTTCAGAGACCCTTCTCTGATGCTGTTTGTAGTGCAGCCTGACCATATACTCTTAAGCGCATTATAACCTCGCGTTAAATGCTAACTTTGGAATGGCTGCACCGAAACATGTCGTGTTTGGTGTCAAACATCTTGGAATACTACCCCCCCCCCACCAATTCTGGCAGTGGGGGTAGCATTCCACCCTTCTAGAGGGAGAGACATGTTAACCCTGGCCTGGCCGGTAACTTCTTTCTAAAGCCCTGGCATCACAAAATGGATGCTGCTGCCACAGACACGAGTCTGGCCTCCTGCTGCTGGATGAAACTCCGGCAGGGGAGGCCTGGACAATAGGTTTCCTGTCCCAGGGAGGTGTGACCACCTCCCCAGACAGGATAATGTGTATTGGGGCTGGGCGGGAGCACTTTCGGGTGCTTTGAAGTCCTGCACTGGGGGCACACTTGGTGTCCCTGTGCATACCCCAGTTCAAACCGGATCAGGGGCTTGCAGTGAACTGGACAAAGGGAAAGGGGTGTAGCCACCCCTCTGCCCTGACCCACCCATAGGTGAGGCCACAGAGTAGTCCAACCCCTAAACTTGGTATAAGTATAGGAACCCAGTCCTTAGGACTTTAGATTATCCCTGGACGAAACTCTGAAACAGAATCCTGGACCTTCGACGCTCTACTCAAGACTAGAGGACAGAAGAATCTCCCTTGGGGTCAAGGAGTGACTCCCCTGCTTGGCAGGCACCAAAGAAGCAATGGTCCGGTCTGCATTGCCTAAGCTCCCGTCGGACGCCGAAGTCTTTGCATCACCATAGGTGGATTTCCAGACTTCCCCGAGGCTGCCCTGAGACCCCAGTAAAGCTGAGGCCTGTAGCTGTTGTGGGTAATGTGGAACCGTGACCCCTGGAAACCGCACGCATTTGCTAGTGCATCCTCTTCTGGGTCTCCCACAAAGTCGTGCTTTGGGCTTCGAGTAGCTCCAGCCTCCAGAACCAACTGCACCGAAGATCACTGGCCTCCACTCCACGAGTGTCCTGTGAGCCAGTTCCACGTGCGATGTCTCGAGGCTCCTTCGCGGTCGCTAGCCCGTTGGCTAGTAGCCCTTCACGAAGGCCAATCCTTTTCTTCTTGTGCTCCCTGGTTGCTCCAGGCTTGCCCTCACTTACCCTTGCTGGGTGAGTTCCTCAGACCTTGCTGGTCTACATCATCGTCATTCTTTACTTTCATCGAGACTTGCCGTTGCCAAGGCTTGTTGGGTTCAATCCGGTCGCCGACGCCTCAGCACTCGACAGACATTGTGTACCAGCCCGAATCCTGCTCCTGGTTACCGACAACGCCTCCTGGACCTCGTGGCTGAAGAGTCAAGACAACCGTCAACCTACCTGAAGCGCTCGACATCGGTGGGCATCCGCTCATCGCCTTCCTGGTCACTGGCTAGTGACCCAGACTCTGTCCCCTCTGCTTTCAGGTTCTTCAGATCTCCGATCCACTCTTGGATCCACCCGGACACTTTCCACTTGGTCGCCAGCAGCACTTTGCAGCAGATCGCCATTCAAATCGACGACGAAACCCAACCCCGAAAGGCACCTATGCACCCGGCTTCCCTGGGTGAGGTAACACGAGTACTCCGGTGCTCCCGTGGGTAGAGACTCTAGAACGACCTAGTTCTCAAAGGGTTTGCTCCAAGTCCTCCTTTAAGTGTCCCTTTTCTTTAATTTCCTGATCGCGACTTTCTCCATAGAAGTTAATGGCGTATCGCGGTTGTGTATTTACACTGCACGCGTCCCCCGTGGGTCCCCTGTGTCACTACCTTGGGTGGTTCCTTGTGGTCCAAGCACTTCTAGAGGCTCTAGGCCTAGTGTCTAGTTCAGTCATGGTTCTTATACCACTTTATTGGTATATGGTTTGGTACGCCCCTAGGGCCCAAACGTGTATTTGTGCTATTACTGTGTTTAAATAACTTATAACTTGTGTACTTCGAACTCTAGCCTCATAAAGAGACTAGAGGGGTGTGTTTAGCAATAAATACATATATTTTGAATATATACCTGGTGTGGTGCTCTTTCATTTGATCACTCAAGAGATTATAGACTGGTAAAACAAGCTGCTTTACATTCCTTCAAGACTTAGCCTGAAGGCTGCTCTCCATAGCTACCACTAGGATAGCTTTCAATAAGGTTGTCTTTAACCTATCTCCAATAAGGGGTTGTTTGGACTGGTGCAAGGTGCCCACTATAATTAGTGGACAGCATATGCCAGGCCAACTTCTCACACCACCTATGGGAGGGTCAGGACAGAGGGGTGGCTACACCCATGTCCTTTGTCCAGTTTCACGCCAGAGCAGGAGCATTTGGCTCCTGCAACCGGTTTGAGCTGGACTATGCACAGGGACACCAAATATGCACCCAGTGCAGACATCAAAGCACTCTGAGAGTGCACCCACCCAGCCCCAATACACTAAAGCCTGTCTGGGAGGTGGTCACACCTCCCTGTGACAGGAAACCTATTGTCAAGCCTTCCCCTGCCGGAGTTTCGTCCAGCAGCAGGAGGGCAGACTCGTGTCTGTGGCTGACAGCATCCATTTTGTGATGCCAGGGTTCTGTGAAGCTGGTACCGGGTGTACCGGTGTTGTCATATTTCTCCCTCTAGGAGGGTGGAATCATACCTCCCACACCAGTTACTGGTGTGGAGGTATGATTCCAAGGTGTTTGACACCAAACACGACATGTTTCCATGCAGCCGTTTTAAAGTTAGCATTTACCGCGAGGTTATAATGCACTTAAGTATATATGGTTGGCTGCATCATAAACAACCCCGGAGAATAGGTTCCGAAGGCTGCAGAGGGGCTCTGCTCATGCATGGGCACCATCTCACATAAAACCCAGCACCCTGCCTTCAGGATTTTATAAGGCCTGCCATAGGGGTAACTGATAGGTTTATATGTGCAGTGATTAGGATAGATATAGTGAACCTATATCTAAGTAAGGGGTGCATGCACCACCTTACACAGGCTGCTGTAGCAGACCTGTTGTGTCATTTTAAATGGTCTCTCAGAGGTGGCATAATACATGCTGCAGCCCCTGGGAGGCCTCTGGGGTACCTATGCCCTGGGTACATAGTATACCATATACTAGGGACTTATAAGGGTACCCCAGAATCCAATCTGGAGTGTACCTAAAGTACATGCAATCAATTTTGAGGAGAAAGCAGATAGACTGGGGTCCTGAATAGCAGGATCCCAGTCAGACTAAGTCGAAAACAGTGAAACATCAGCAAAAAGTGGGGGTAACTATAAGAAGCAGATCCTACTCTCCTACACAACCCTCCCAAATGTCAGGACATTAAACTAACCTTGACCAGTTGAGTCTTCATGTTCTAAGTGGAAATATCTGGAGAGTCCATCTGCATTGGCATGGTTACTCCCAGGTCTATGTTCCACTGTATAGTCCATCCCCTGTAGGGAAATGGACCACCTCAAAAGTTTGGGGTTTTCACCCTTCATCTGTTTTAGCCAAAAGAGGGGCTTATGGTCTGTCTGAACAATGAAGTGAGTGCCAAACAAGTATGGCCTCAGCTTCTTCAGAGCCCAAACCACAGCAAAGGCTTCCCTCTCAATGGCTGACCAACGTTTCTCTCTGGGGGTCAGCCTTCTGCTAATAAAAGCTACTGGCTGATCCTGACCTTCATCATTCAATTGTGATAACACAGCCCCTACCCCCAACTCAGATGCATCTGTTTGGACAATGAATTGTTTGGAGTAGTCAGGACTCTGCAGAATGGGAGCAGTGCACATGGCCTGCTTCAGGTCATCAAATGCCTTTTGACAGCTAACTGTCCACTGAACTTTCTTTGGCATTCTCTTGGAAGTTAAGTCATTCAAAGGGGTCACTATGGATCCATATCCCTTGACAAACCTCCTATAGTACCCAGTCAGGCCCAAGAAAGCTCTGACCTGAGTCTGGGTGGTTGGAGCAACCCAGTCCATGATGGTCTGGATTTTGCTCTGCAATGGTTGAACCTGGCCTCCACCCACAAGGTGGCCCAAGTATACAACTTGACTCTGCCCTATCTGGCACTTGGTGGCCTTGATAGTGAGGCCTGCTTTCTGCAGGGCCTCCAAAACATTTCTCAGGTGGACCAGTTGATCCTCCCAGGTGGAGCTAAAGACAGCAATATCATCTAGATAAGCTGCACTATAGGCTTCCAGGCCTGTAAGGACTTTATTCACCAACCTTTGAAAAGTAGCAGGTGCATTCTTCAAACCAAAGGGCATCACCACAAATTGGTAGTGCCCACTAGGGGTTGAGAATGCTGTTTTGGCTTTTGCATCTTCAGCTAATCTGAGTTGCCAGTAGCCAGCTGTTAGGTCAAATGTGCTCAGAAACTTGGCTGACGCCAAAGTATCTATAAGCTCATCTGCCCTAGGGATTGGATGGGCATCAGTCCTAGTGACTGCATTGAGACCTCTGTAGTCAACACAAAACCTCATCTCTCTCTTACCACCCTGGGTGTGAGGTTTGGGTACCAAGACTACTGGACTAGCCCAAGGGCTATCTGAGGGTTCAATCACACCCAAATCCAACATCTTCTGGACTTCAGTCCTGATGCAGTCCCTGACATGGTCAGGTTGCCTGTAAATCTTATTTTTAACAGGCAGACTGTCCCCAGTGTCCACTTCATGAGTGCACCAGGTAGTCTGACTTGGAGTCAGTGAAAACATATGTCTAAACTGGTTGAGAACTTTTCTGCAATCAGTTTGCTGCTGGTCAGTGAGGCTGCCTGCCAAGGCTACACCATCTACTGTACCATCATCAGGGTTCTGTGAGAGGAGGTCAGGGAGTGGATCACTCTCTTCCTCCTGTCCCTCATTTTAGCCATGAGCAAGCCCATGTCTGCCCTGTCAACGTATGGTTTGAGCCTGTTGACATGCAGCACCCTATGGGGGCTCCTGGGAGTTCCAAGGTCCACCAGGTAGGTAACCTCTCCCTTTTGCTCAATTATGGTATGGGGGCCACTACACTTGTCTTGGAGGGCTGCTGGGGCCACTGGCTCCAACACCCATACTTTCTGTCCTGGCTGATAAACAGTCAACACAGCCTTTTGGTCATGCCAGGCCTTTTGCAATTCCTGGCTAGCCTCAAGGTTTTTAGTTGCCTTCTTCATGTACTCAGCCATCCTGGAGCGGAGACCAAGTACATAGTCCACAATATCCTGTTTAGGGGTTTGAGAGGTAACTCCCATCCCTCCTTCACTAGACACAATGGACCCCTAACTGGATGTCCAAACAGAAGCTCAAATGGGCTGTAACCAACCCCCTTCTGAGGAACCTCTCTGTAGGCAAAGAGAAGGCAGGGCAAAAGTATGTCCCATCTGCGCCTAAGCTTTTCTGGGAGACCTTTAATCATGCCATTTAGGGTTTTGTTGAACCTTTCAACTAACCCATTGCATTGTGGGTGATAAGGGGTGGTAGATTTGTAATTTACTCCACACTCCTTCCACATAGCAGTCAAGTAACTAGACATGAAGTTTGCATCTCTGTCTGATACTACCTCCTTAGGAAAACCCACCCTGGAAAAGATTCCCAGGAGGGCCCTTACCACCACAGGAGCTGTGGTAGTTCTAAGGGGAATTGCCTCTGGATACCTAGTGGCATGGTCCACCACCACCAGTATAAATCTGTGCCCAGATGCAGTTTGAGGATCCATGGGACCAACAATGTCAATCCCAACCCTCTCAAAGGGAACCCCCACCACAGGTAGTGGTATCAGGGGGGCCTTTGTAGTACCACCTGCCTTACCACTGGCTTGACAGGTGACACAGGAGCGACAAAACTCCTTGGTGTCTTCAGACATATGAGGCCAATGAAAGTGAGGGACAATTCTGTCCCAAGTCTTGTTTTGGCCTAGGTGACCTGCTAATGGGATATCATGTGCTAGTGCCAATAGGAAGCCCCTAAACTTCAGAGGTATAACCAACCTCCTGGTAGCACCAGGCTTGGGGTCTCTACTCTCTGAGTAAAGGAGTCCATCATCCCAGTAGATCCTATGGGACCCACTAGCACTCCCAGCAGCCTCAGCAGCAGCTTGCTGTCTGAGGGGTTCAAGAGAGGGGCAGCTCAGCTGCTCCTGGCTCAGATCTGCCCTGGAAGGGCCCCCTGTCCCCAAGAACTCAATCTGATCAGGTTCAAGCTCATCTGGGACAGTTCCTTCTTCAGGACTAAGATCAGCTCCCTCAAGACACTGGTCTGGATTCTGAGGCAGGGGGGAAGACACTGCCTTAACCCTACTGCTCCTTCTCTTGGAAGGCGCCTGGTCCATTTTTCCAGGATCCAGGGCCTGTTTAGTGTTAGACATTTTTGCCTGTGACCTAGTCATAGCAAACACATCTGCAGGGATACCCAACATTTCTGCATGAGTCCTGAGTTCCACTTCAGCCCAAGCTGAAGTTTCTAAATCATTGCCCAACAAGCATTCAACAGGGAGGTCTGCACCTACCACAACCTTCTTAGGGCCAGTTACCCCTCCCCAGGTGAAATTAACAACTGCCAAGGAATGGTCTATCCTGACATTGCTAGCATTGGTCACTTGGTACATCTCACCAAGTATGATTTGCTCAGGAGCCACAAGATCTTTTGTCACCATGGTGACACTTGCTCCTGTGTCCCTGAATGCCAAGGCCTCCTTTCCATTGATTATAGGCTGTTGTCTGTATTTGCCCAGATTACTGGGGCTTACAAATAAGGAGGCCATATCCATGACTCCATCACAGATCAACATAGCCTATGTTGGAACTCTGACTAGGCCAGAGTCCATCTCAGATCCCAGGGTTAACCCTACTACACCCTTATTTGGAGCACCACCACTTGGAGCTGAACTAGGGGGAACAGTTGCTTTAGGGGCAGTGGTGGTTGGAGTTGAGTCCTTGGACTTGGTACAATCACTTGTCCAATGGGTCTTCTGTTTACAGATTTGACACCATGGCTTCTTCTTGCCTTTACCCTTGTTTGATTGTGACTCCCCACCAGATGCAGATTTTTGGGGCCCTTGAGAAGACTTCTGGTCTTTACCCTTCTCCCCACCCTTATCAGAGTTTTTAGAATCTTGCTTCTTGGAGTCACCACCTTGGTTCTGAACCTTCTGCCTCACCCTGGTTCTGACCCATTTGTCTGCCTTCTGGCCCAATTCTTGGGGAGAGGTCAGATCAGAGTCCACCAGGTACTGATGCAACAGCTGATTTTGACAGTTATTAAGGATCTGCTCTCTCATAATTAAATTATGCAATCCTTTAAAGTCACTCACTTTACTGCCAAGTAACCAGCCTTCCAGAGCCTTAGTAGCACAATCTACAAAGTCAACCCAGTCCTGAGTCTGTGCCTTTTGGGTGTCTCTGAACTTTATCCTGTATTGTTCAGTGGTTAGGCCAAACCCATCAATCAGAGCACTCTTCAGGACTTTGTAATTATCAGCATCCTCTTCTCTTACAGTGAGGAGCTTGTCTCTACCTTTGTCTGCAAAGGAGAGCCACAAGATTGCTGCCCACTGCTCCTGAGGGACCCTCTGTACCTTACAGGCCCTCTCCAGTGCAGTTATCCATTTGTGGATGTCATCCCCACTCTGGTAGGGAGGGACAATCTTGTTCAGGTTCCTATGGTCATGAGTATGGTCTCTACCTCTAGGGACACTGTTGCTGCCACCATGGGGCTCTAGCCCCAACTTCTGAGAAGCTCTCTGAAGCTCCAGGGATTCCCTATCTAAGGCCAATTGCTCTCTCTTGATTCTGAGCTTAGCTCTCTCAAACTCAAGCAGTTGGCACTTCTTCTCATAAGAGGACTCCCTTTTATGAGAAGCAGAGGTCCTATGAGAAACAGAGCTCCCTACAGATGTACCAGAATGATTAGATTCCTGAGAAGGAGATCTTGATCTTCTTGGTAAACTGTTAACCCTTCCAGGTGGGGTAAAGAGAGGCCCATTGAGGCCTCCTTCCTCACCTTCAGGAAGAATTGGATTGTCCAGGGTAGAATCATTTTGATCCTCCTGGCCAGCATCAGAGTCCAGGTCATTGAAGTTTTAACTTCCTGGCCTTTCCTCTTCTGCTGCCCCACCCCCTTTGCCTACCTCATCAGACCCTGGGGTCTTTCTGAGGTCATCTAAAAGCAAAGTCTCTATGAGACGTTGAGTGTTTGGGTTTTTCCCTGTCTTCAGTTTCCTAGATGTACACATGGCTCTCAATTCTTGGAATGAGAGATGGTCATACTTAGTTGGCAAGGAGCCACTGGCTTCAGGCCTAGAAGACATGCTAGTGTGGTGTGGTGTATGCACCTACCTACCCTAGTGGGAACTGAACTCTCTTGAGTTGGAGAAAGGGTGTGCTAAGCCCTTGACTTACCCAACTCTAAGTTCAGTAGAACTTACTTTATTCTAGTCTTGATTTATATGTACCTAAGTACCTTTAGTGGTTTTCAGTTAGTCACTCAATGAGATTATCTGGTAAAACAATAGCAAGCTTGAATCCCAACCGCTGCACACCAATGTGAGAAGTTGGCCTGGTATATGCTGTCCACTAATTAAAGTGGGCACCTTGCACCAGTCCAAACGACCCTTATTGATGATTAGGTTAAAGACAACCTTTATTGAAAGCTATCCTAGTGGTAGCTATGGAGAGCAGCCTTCAGGCTAAGTCTCGAAGGAATGTAAAGCAGCTTGTTTTACCAGTATATAACCTCCTGAATGACCAAATGAAAGGAGAACCACACCAGGTGTATATAAAATATATGTATTTATTACTAAACACTCTCTACTAACCTCTTTATGAGATTAGAGAACAAGACACACAATATTAAATCACTAGAACGACAGTAAATAGCACAATACACAGCGGGCTCCAGGGGGAGACCGAACCATATACTAAGAAAGTGGTATAAGAACCATGACTTGACTAGACACAGTGCCTAGAGCATGTAGAATCGCTGGGACCCCAAGGAACCACCCAAGGTAGTGACACAGGGGACCCACGCAGTGTGGGAACACAGACGCGAGCTCCGTACAACTCTATGGGAAAGTTGTGGTTGGAAATTTAAAGATTAAGGACACTTAGGAGAGGACTTTAAGCAAACCCAGCTAAACATAGAAGGTTCTAAGGCCAGCACCCTTGAGAGTACCGAGGTACTCGTGTTACCTATCCCAGAGGAGCCGGGTGCATAGGGGTCAAGTGGTGTCGGAAACCCTTGTCGTTTTCAATGGCGTGATGCAAAAAAGTACTGCTGCCGTGGAGAAGGAAAGTGTCCGGGGTGATCCAAGCCTGGATCGGAGATGTGAAGAACCTGAAAGCAGAGGGGACAAAGTCTGGGTCACTTCACGTGACCAGGAGCGGAGCAATCGAATTCCCACAGATGTCGGGTGCTTCAGGTGAGAAGAGGCAAAGCTTGACTCTGGAGCCACGGGGACCAGGAGATGTCAATGATGACCACAGTCCAGATTCGAGCTGTCCCACAAAGGATGTCGAGTGCTGGGGGGTCAGTGTCCGGATTGAACACCAACAAGCCTTGGCAACTGCAACCCATGCGGTCAAAGGAAAGATGCTTCTGTGAGGACCAGCAAGGTCCTGGGGACTCCCCAAACGATGGAGAGTCAGGGCACATCTGGAGCAACCAGGGAAGCCCACTGAAAGTTAAAGTTGCCTTCTCAGGGACCCACAGGCCAACGGACCAGGGATCGCGAATGGACCTCGAGCTGAATCACTAAATACCAGCCCACGGAACACTCGTGGAGTGTAGGCCAGAAATCTTCAGTGGAATTGCTGCTCGGGGTCAGGACTACAAGTAGCCCAAAGCACAGCTTCAGGGATCGCCGAAAAGCATATGCTGCTGCAAATGTACACGGTGCCCAGGAGTACAGGTTTCACGGTCCCGCAAGGGATACGGGCCTCAGAATTGCTGAGAGCGCAGATTGACCTCGGAGACCTCGAGAACCCACCTCCTGTATTGCAGAATTCTTCAGAGTCCTTCAGGAGCTTCATAGATGCAAACCAGTCAGATGCATTTTAGGTGCCTGCTCAGCAGGGGAGTAACTCCTTTACTCCAAGGGAGATTCTTCACTCATCCAGCGTTGTGCAGATCGTCGAAGTACTTGGTTTCTGTAGCAGAGTTTAGTCCAGGTAATATCTAAAGTCCTGTAGTCAGGGGTTCCTACTTTATACCCAAGGAAGGGGTGGGACAAACTCTGGGGACCCACCTATGGGAGGGTCAGGACAGAGGGGTGGCTACACCCATGTCCTTTGTCCAGTTTCGTGCCAGAGCAGGAGCAAATGGCTCCTGCAACCGGTTTGAGCTGGACTATGCACAGGGACACCAAATGTGCCCCCAGTGCAGACATCAAAGCACTCTGAGAGTGCACCCACCCAGCCCCAATACACTAAAGCCTGTCTGGGAGGTGGTCATACCTCCCTGTGACAGG
Source organism: Calotriton arnoldi (assembly GCA_963921515.1). NCBI lineage: Eukaryota > Metazoa > Chordata > Amphibia > Caudata > Salamandridae > Calotriton > Calotriton arnoldi. The sequence goes on from CAWUFW010021568.1 coordinate 104,000, forward strand.
AATCCTATTGTCAAGCCTTTCCCTGCCGGAGTTTCATCCAGCAGCAGGAGGGCAGACTCGTGTCTGTGGCTGGCAGCATCCATTTTGTGATGCCAGGGTTCTGTGAAGCTGGTACCGGGTGTACCGGTGTTGTCATATTTCTCCCTCTAGGAGGGTGGAATCATACCTCCCACACCAGTTACTGGTGTGGAGGCATGATTCGAAGGTGTTTGACACCAAACACGACATGTTTCCATGCAGCCGTTTTAAAGTTAGCATTTACCGCGAGGTTATAATGCACTTAAGTATATATGGTTGGCTGCATCACAAACAACCCCGGAGAATAGGTTCCAAAGGCTGCAGAGGGGCTCTGCTCATGCATGGGCACCCTCTCACATAAAACCCAGCACCCTGCCTTCAGGATTGATAAGGCCTGCCATAGGGGTGACTAATAGGTTTATATATGCAGTGATTAGGATAGATATAGTGAACCTATATCTAAGTAAGGGGTGCATGCACCACCTTACACAGGCTGCTGTAGCAGACCTGTTGTGTCATTTTAAATGGTCTCTCAGGGGTGGCATAATACATGCTGCAGCCCCTGGGAGGCCTCTGGGGTACCTATGCCCTGGGTACATAGTATACCATATACTAGGGACTTATAAGGGTACCCCAGAATCCAATCTGGAGTGTACCTAAAGTAAATGCAATCAATTTAGAGGAGAAAGCAGATAGACTGGGGTCCTGAATAGCAGGATCCCAGTCAGACTAAGTCGAAAACAGTGAAACATCAGCAAAAAGTGGGGGTAACTATAAGAAGCAGATCCTACTCTCCTACAGTACAGAACAATATTTTTTATAAAAATGTAAATGTTGATGAAGAGATAATAAGTTTAGAAGATGAGTCAGAAATTTCAAGTGGTCAAATAGAGAAAGTGGACAAGTCGAGGAGTGAAGAGATTTATAAACATTATACAATATGTCCTCTACATTCAAAAGAAGTAATAGGAAACAACATTGAGTTGTTTCAAATAAAAAAAGCAAAGGGAACTCCAATGAGTGTATGGGAGAAAAGCTTAGAAGCTCGTTGTTTTCCACAGCTGTTCCCTACTGGACAAGGTGGACGATTTGATGAGCAACCTGTACGGATTCCAGCTTCAGAATATCGCTCAACAAGATTATACTCTGAGGATCCTAGATTTCGACAGTGCATTCCATATATATTTCACCTTTTGTTTGAAAGTGATTTGTCTTCTCTTTCGTATGCAGTGAACCACATACTTAAAACGGGAGTTCATCAATCACTTGTTTCAGCTAAAGAATTCATGGACAAAGTTGAACGTACAGATGAACATTTTGAAGCACAGTTAATTAATTTGATGGCATGTCAACGTGGAACCAATGAGTATTGGTTTTGTTGTCATGGTAAACATTAAGTGTATGTTAAGAAACTTAGGTACACCAACATGGTTTGTAACACTTAGCTGTGCGGAGTATGCATGGGAAGATTTACTTTAATTTCTACGAGAAGCAAATTCCAATTTCAAAAATATTGAAATCAAGACACCTGGAGAACTGTGTTCATTGGATCCTGTAAATGTCTGCAGGTATTTTAATCATAGGTTTCAAGCTATGATGTCTTTTATCTGCAATAAAAATAATTGTCCTCTTGGAGAAGTTATTGATTTTGTTTGGCGAAAAGAGTATCAAGCGAAAGGTGCTCCACATATACACATGCTATTATGGATAAAGAATGCTCCGAAATTTGGAAAGGATACTGATGAAACAGTATTGTCTTTCATCGAACAGTATGTTACGTGTGAGATTCCAAGAGAAGGGGGCGAAAAAAGGTTGAGACAACAAGTTTTACGTTTTCAGAGTCACCGTTGTGGAAAGTATTGTCGACGAAAATACAAGTCTAAAGGAAAATTTTATACCAAGTGTCGGTTTGGATTCCCACGTCCAGTAATTTCTAAAGGAAGAGTAAATTCTTTTATGTCTGCTGTGAGGCACACAATAACTCGGAAATCGCCAAAGAATATGTACAACTTAAAAAGAACAGAACAGTCAAAGTATATTAATGACTACAATCCAGTTATTTTGAAAATCTGGAATGCAAACATGGACATTCAATATGTTGCAGATAACTCAATCGCAGTTGCACGCTATGTTACATCATATATAACGAAATCAGAAAAGACAGAGATGAAAGAAATGTGGGAAGAAATTTCACAAGAGAAGAGCCTTAGCAAAGAATTGTACAGCTTTAGCTTGAAAATGCTTTCCCACAGAGAAATTGGATCCTACGAATGTTCGGATCGCTTGTGCTCTTCTAGTTTATATTCAAAGTCACGTGGAATCATTTGGGTAAGTTTAGGTCTTGCCTGCACACGAAATAGAGTGTTGAAAACATTAGAAGAAATTCAATACTTAGCAGAGAATGATCCGGAAAGTACAGAAATTCTTAAAACTAATATGTTGGATACATACTATCCTGAAAGGAGTCCACATTTGGAAGAGCTTTGTTTGTATGAAATACTTCAACATTACAGCTTTAAAAGAAATGTTACACAGAATTTAAAACAAGGAAAATATGCAGTAATTGGATGTGACGGTTGTTTAGTGAAACATGCCAAAGGAAATCTCATTAATCATAGAAAACTCAGTTGCGAAACTCCAAATAAGAGAGAATTTTTTTATTTAGCACTTTTGCAACTGTTCAAGCCATGGCGTAGCGAAACTGAATTACTTGGATATTTTGACTGCTATGAAGATTCTTTTAATGCATGCAAAGATAACATTGCATGTACAATTTTTCCTACATATCTACAAATGTTAAATGATGAAATTGAACAAGAAAAGACTATTACAGCTGAAATAGCTAACAACAGTTCTCAAGATAGTTAAAGTTCTGGTCCAGCTAGTCAAGAACCACTGGGACAACCAATTATCAAAAATGAAGCAGCAATAGCCATGTATGAAGTAGAAATTGCAATGCAACAAGCACAACAAGAGAATACTACGTTGGAAAACTTAGAAGAACAGCTAAATGTTGAACAGAAAGAAATATATGTACAAGTGACAGAACAGATACAACATGGTTTGATGCATGAAAAAAAGGAATGTATATGTTCATCATTTAAACCTATTCTTATGTACATCAGTGGTCAAGCTGGAACAGGTAAAAGTTTTTTAATCAAAGTTTTGACTAGTTATCTCCAAAAAACTACAGATTCACATTTATCTTGCGTTGTAACAGCTCCTACTGGATTAGCAGCGCACAATATTAAAGGAATTACTTTACATAGACTACTTATGTTACCAGTTGAACATGATAATAAATTAGGATATCAGAAGTTGTCTGGAGATGCTTCTTATGAAGTGTCAAGAGTGCTGAAGAAAATGAAACTTCTCATCATAGATGAGGTGAGCAGGGTCTCAAACTTAATGCTTGCCTTTGTACACTTGAGAATGCAACAGGTTTCAAAAACAGATTACGATGTTCTGTTTGGAGGCAAACATGTAATTGTATTTGGAGATCTACTACAACTAACTCCTGTAAAAGGACAACCAGTTTTTAAAACAGTTGTGCATGAAGACACTAGGAAATGTTTGGGAAGTATTGGAAATGTGAATATATGGTTACATTTTTAATATAAAGAACTTATAAAGAATATGCGACAAGCAACTGATGAAGATTATGGAAATATTCTGAAAGATATAAGAATTGATGTCCTAAGCAAACATGGTAAACAAGCTTTAGAAAGTCGGTTACTAAGGAACTTGTTTACAACTGGAAATACAGCAGCTGAAGTAATGTATAAGAAAATTGGAGAAAAGAAGTCTATAGTTTGCCTAATGCCTACACTGCAAGAGTGTTGCACATTTAACCAAGAGCTTCTAAATTTGGAAAAACAAGAAATAGTTCAGTTTCAAGCAATTGATAAAATAGAGCATCAGGGAGTGACCATTCTTCTTTCAGAGAAACTACAGACTAAATTGGACTCTTTGGAAAAGTCTGTATCTAAAACTGCTGGCTTAGAAAAAAGTTTAGATGTATGTATATACTGTTGGGTAATTTTGCAGCGTAATTTAAATGTAGAAGGAGGTTTAGTAAATCTAGCAATGGGGAAAGTTGTTGATTTTGTAAAATATCAGAACAGAGATGGAATAGAATTCATGAAAATAAAATTTGATCAGATTACAGAGGTAAAACAGATTGGGCGTTGTGCTGTACGTTTTTTGCTTGTAAAAGACTTGTATGTTCGCAGAAAACAGTTTCCTTTGTCTTTAGCATATGCAGTAACTATTCATAAATCTCAAGGTTTAAGTGTAGACAGTGCTTTGGTAAATATTGGAAGTACTGTGTTCAAAGAGGGGATGGCATATGTTGCATTATCTCGAGTTAGAACATTGTCTGGTTTGTATTTGATTGATTTAGATGACAGCAAGATTAGTGCTGATGTAAATTGTGTAAGAGAATATAACCGTTTAAGAAGACTTTATGCACCAAATTTAGGTGAATATCCCATTTATGAGAAACGTGTTATGTGTTCTAAACGAAAATATGTTAATGAATCAAGTGCCGTTGAAAAGCATAAAAAAATCGAACAGAAAGGAAAAGGTGTAATGAAACAGAAAATGGAAAGTGTTGATGACGTTGTGGGATACCAATTGGAAAATAGTTCAGGTATCAACTGCTATGGTAATGTTATTCTGAATGTTGTATTTCACCTAGAAGATCTTCATAATGAAATTATGGGAAATCTGGAAAAAAGATTATGTTCTGCACTTTATGATGTATTTCAACAATTGACAACTGACACAAGTAAAATGCATAGTGTTTGTGGTATTCGCCAACTCTTGGATATATGTACTGGTTCTTTGACGTTCAGTCTTAATATACAACAAGATGCACAAGAATTTCTGATGGTTATGCTTGGAGTTTTAGAAGATGAAGGAATAGATATTGAAAACTTATTTGGAGTAAATTACAAATGGGATCATAAATGTGAACAGTGTTCATTTAGTTCAAGCAGTGTAGTGGACACAGAACGATTCATATACTTAACAATACCTGACTGCAAATCTGTAGCTTTTAGCAAATTAGTAAAAGCAGCAAACCATGATATGAAATGTTCTCAGTGTAAATCAGAGATGTTATCTACATTACGCATAGAAAGATATGGAAAATATTTGATTTTAATGCTACAACGTTGTAGACCAAATGGAAGAAAACTGGAAACCAGAATTAAAAGTTTTGTTGCCAGTCAAATCTCTATTTCTGGAAGAACTTTTACAACAGTGGCTATTGTTTTCCATGCTGGACCTACCACGACATGTGGACACGATACTGTGTATTTAAAGTGTAATAAAGGATGGACACATTGCAATGATGCACACTTGGAAATAAAACCCAGATTGCCTTACGAATTACCAAATTCATATTTGATATTTTTGAAGCCTAAGTTTTGAATACATCATTTGGCCTATTGGGAAGAAGTAAATATGCTTTAACAAACTCATATTGGATATTTTATAAACCAAACTTTTGAATACATTATTCGGCCTAGTGGGAAAATGTAAAGAGAAAGTACAGAGCACTGGAAACAATTACTAATTATAACTAATGTTGGGACTATTATTTGTGGTGATTGGTATTGCATTTGGAAAAATTGTGTTGCAATTAAATAGTTTACATATTTGTTCTGTATATTGTAGGAGATGTAAATTTGTGTACATTTTGAAAATGTTGTTGAGTTAAATAAAAGATATCTTTTAGAAGAAGCATTAAATGAAAAAAATTGAAAGGAGGAACACATATAGGTACAGGTATTGAAAATAATGTTGTACACTGATTTTGTTTTTTTTAACAATCTAGTTGATTGTTTTTTTTCCCCCCGGAGTTTCATGATGAATCTCATTGACATCACTGCGTACAGTGAAGTTAAGTGGAATCTGAAAACAGCAAAAAAAGGAAATTAAATAAAATGTTATGTAGATGTGAAATTATGTTGTAGTCTTTAAAAAGTAACAGTGTAATTTGTGAAATACATTACAATACATTTTTTTTTTGATAATCAAATTTATTGGCATTTGAAAAAACAAGACATACAAAGACAGCATGGGCGTACACAATATGTCAAAGTCCATCACCGGCAGACAGCAGGAGACCCGGCCTAAATGTAAGGCCCTCGAACAAGCCACCTCATATGAAAAAACAATGTAGCGATACAGGAGAAAAACAAACATAGCACTCAAAACAGTAGATTTAGCCACTTGCCCCAAACCTTTTCAAATTTTTCAGGACAGCCCCGGGCCTCGAAGAGGGGTTCCTCTTGGGCCGTGCACCAATCCACCCCCCATCGCCACTTACGTACGGTAGGGGGTTTGGCCTGTGACCAGGCCGCTGCGATATCTCGCTTGGCCACCGCCACCGCAGTGCCCAAGAAGCGTTTGTCGGCTCTAGAGCCATCCAGGCCATCAAATACTCCCAGGAGAAGGCGTAGGGGATCGTGAGGGACCTGCCACCCCAGAGTCTGTGTGAGCTCCGATTCCACACCCGCCCAGAATGAAGCGAGACCAGTGCACAGCCAGACCATGTGATAAAAATTGGCCGGGGCATGGCCACATCGTGTACAGTCTGGGGTGGGGCGTAGTCTTGCCCTGTGTAGGCGCGCAGGGGTGAGGTATGCCGTGTGAAGGTAATAAAGTTGGATGAGACGTAGTTTAGAGGAGGTCGTCAGAGTTTTGGGAGCCATGAGGGCGTCTCACCAGTCTGCTTCCTCTAGGGGACCCAGCCATCCCTCCCAGCGGGTTCGCAGCGAGTCTAAGGTAGCAGGCCCATTGTTCACGAGGGAGCGGTAGATCCGCGACACCCCCCCTCTACCCAAGTTACTCATCATGACCTAGGCCTCTAGCGGACTGAATTCAGGGAGTGAGGTGCCTGGTGGAATATGCATAGTGAGGGCGTGACGGAGTTGCAGGTACTTGTAAAATTGGGTGGTGTGAAGGGAGTGGCGCTGCTGCAGATCAGAGAAGGCCCTAACGGGATCTCCCACCCAAATGTCCCCAAGGAGTGAAATTCCGATCCCACTGCCGAAAAAAGGGTTGATGCTTCACGTAGCCATGTGCCGTACCACAGAGGCGTATGCTGGGTAAGCCTCTTGTCCCATCTCGTATAGCGCAGAGCAGAGCGCCAGGCCGTTAGGACCGCTCTAGTGAGAGGTGGAATAGTATGCGGAATGGGGGCACCATACAAGTAGGCTTGGATTTGTGGGAAATCCATAGTTCTGAGCTCGGTACGATAAGCCGGGTCAGACCAGCCTCCAGCGAACCAGTCGTGAACGACAATGAGTCTAGTGGCCAGGTAGTAAAGGTGAAGGTTGGTTACAGCCATGCCACCGTCAAAGGGAGGTATCCGGCAGTGAGCCAAGGCCATACGCGGTCTCCCGCCCCCCCACATGAACCTGGTAATTACCCCATCAAACTCACGGAACCAACTACCCGGGAGATGAAAGGTGATGTTTTGAAGAATGTATAAAAAACGAGGGAGAATCATCATTTTAAAAAGTGCTCCTCTTCCAAGGGGGTTAAGTGGGAGGGATTGCCAACGCTTAAGGTCGGCTTTGGCTTTCGTGACCAGGGGTGTAAGGTTAAGAGCCCATTCCAGCTCCGGAAACAAGGTCACCCAGATCCCAAGATATTTAAACGATTGTCTCCGTAGGGGGATGGTAGATTGCCAGTCGAAGCAGGCTCTCGAGGGATGGAGGGGATCAGAGTGGACTTCGCCGGATTGAGCCACAGGCCCGAGACATTCTCAAAGGCCCGGAGCACCTCCAGACAGCATGGGCCGGAGCTCTCCGGGTCGGCCAAGAAAAGTAGGACGTCGTCCGCATATAGGGCAATTTTATCGACCTGGTGGGGATCCCAGGACCACCCTCGAATTTGAGGATCATTGCGTATGAGGCAGGCCAGGGGCTCCATCGCCAGCGCGAATAAGAGCAGCGAGAGAGGGCACCCCTGACGGGTGCCTCTTCGGATGGAAAACACCTCAGAGAAGGCACCGTTGGTCAAGACTCTTTGGGGTTGGAGTACAGGACTCGGATGAGACGTCTGAAGTGGGGGCCGAATCCCATCGTGGTGAGAACGTCCTCCAAGTAGCTCCAATCAACCGTGTCGAAGGCCTTCTCAAAATCGATGAGCAGCAGGGCCAGGTACGGGGTGGGTAGATGGCGATGGGCCAGGGCAAGGTGGAGGTGCCGTATGCAGTGCCGGGTGCCGCGGGCAGGCATGAAGCCGCATTGATCCGGGTGGATCAATTCATGTAACAAGGGACAAAGACGTTGAGCCAGGGCAGTGGCGAAGATTTTCATTTCGGTGTTAATGAGAGAAATCGGGCGGTAGTCCGCACAGGAGAGAGAAGGTGGCTGGGTCTTTGGAATGACCACGATAGTGGCCACATCAGTCTCCAAGGGGAAGGAGCCCGTCTCGACCACGTGCTGGAAGAGGTCGACCAAGTGGGGGACCAGTAAGTCTCGATATGTCGCGTAGTATTCCTGCGGGAAGCCGTCTGGCCCTGGTGTCTTCCCAGAGTGCAATAGGGAGATAGCTCCATGTATCTCTTCTGGAGTAAAGGGAAGGTCAAGGTCTGTCGATTCGGCCTGAGCAAGGCAGGGGAGCTGGACCACCGCTCGTTCCAGCAGGTCAACCAAAGAGGCCCCAGGGGGCCGGGCTGAGTAGAGCTGGGCATAGTAACCCGCGAAAGCTTGGGCAATAGCTTTCGAAGTACAATGGTGGGTACCGGCAGCGTCACAGATTTCAGGGATAATTCTGTTGGCCTTGGGGTAGAAGACCAGATTGTGAAGCAGCTTTCCATTTTTGTTGCCCCATCCGTAGACACGGGCCACAGAGGAGCACCACAGCGTCTTGGCTGAGTCTAGGGAGATCTGGCGGATCTCTTCCCGGAGCATCGCGAGCTGTCTAGCAGGATGAGTGTCATCCGTGTCCCCAGGGGTCAACTCCAGCCGCGCAGCCTGTGCCTCAAGCTGAATCAGGCGAGCAGTCTGCGCCGCCCGTTTTGTGTGAACCAGACCTCTGGCCACACAATGTAAGGTAGCCTTACCGGCCTCCCACAGTGTGCCTGAAGAAGGGAACGAGCCTTTGTTGGCAAGAAAATAGTGCTTCAATTCTACTGCGAGCGCGTCCTTGATCTCCGTGTCTTGCAAGAACCACGCGTTTAACCGCTAAACTGTACGCACCCCATCGGTGGTATTTCCCAAGCGGAGGGAAATGGCAGAGTGGTCCGAGATTCCACGGGGGAGAATAGAGACACCAGAGACCAGTTGGCAGTCAGTGGCAGGGAGGAGGATCGGATCGATGCGGGAGTGGGTATGATGGGCCACGGAAGAGTGAGTGTATTGTTTCCCACGGGGATTCCAAATCCTCCAGGCGTCACACAAACCAAGGGCAGATGACCAGTCTGATAGCTTTTTAGAACAGGTGAGGCGTGATGAGGAGGGATCACCTGTTGTGTCAAGGGACGGCTGCATAACCGCATTGAAGTCGCCCCCAATTATTGTCTGACCCTGGGGCAGGGCGGAGATTACCCCCGTAAGGTGATGGAGAGTAGAGGGTAGCGTGGCTGGAGGGATGTATGTAGATAGTAGGTTGAGGACCTGTCCTTCAAGCCTACCGGACAGCGCCACATAGCGGCCTTGTGTGTCGGTCGTCACATGTACTGGGGTGAAGGGAAGACCTCTCCGGGTCAGTATGGCCACCCCCCGGGAGCCTCGTTTGAAACCGGAGTGCCAGACCCTGTCGAACCCGTATCGGGCGAGAAAGGAGCAGTGGGTTCCCAGGAGGTGTGTCTCCTGAAGGAGGAGTACGTCAGGCGCTTGGCGTTGGGCGCTCTTGAGGACTGCTGCACGTTTGATACGGTCTAGCAAGCCATTTACGTTCCACGACAAGATGTGGAGGGATCTACCGTGAGTGGGCATCTGAGGAGCAGCTGGCGTGGAGATAAGAAGGTCTGGGGGGCCTTGGTCCCAGGCGAGGTGGCACATTGCTGCTAGGATAGGAAGATGTGGCTTGCTCATGGTGGTATGCCCTCTGTCGGTGGTGATGATGTGTGCATGTGGTGAGCTGTCATGAAAAACGAAAAACAACAGCTCAAACAAAGCCGAAACAAAAAGAGTCCGGAGGGCAACGGCCCCCCCCTCCCCCCAACCCCACCCAACACCCCCCACCCTATACTTCCGGAATTGAAGCATCTGTCGCCCTGAAAAGGAAAAAATTAACAATAACAAAGAGCTAATCTAAAACGTTTAGCAGGGCAGTTCGTGGCAAAAATGGACCCCTCCATTTAGACGGATGTCATAGTGTCATCAGCTACTTGATAGCAAAAATAACCAAAGAGTTCTGCCTCAAATCCAGTCTCTTGGGCCTCCACCGTCAGATTTCCGTGTCGTCGCCAGATCCCCGGAGTGCAGGACTTCTAGATAGGTCGGAATCCGATAGGACGGGGCGCAGCGTCTCAGACGGGTCAGGCCACGGCTTAAGTCAATCAGGGAATTGGCTCGGCTGTGGTCGTCAAGAGCCGGAGGAACCTCAGAGGAAACCAGCAATTGGGACCCAGCGCCCGGTGAGCGTGAGGACCCCCCCCCCTCTGGTCCCCCCTCCTGCGGGACCGATTGTGCCTCCGCTGTGGTTTGGGAGGAGATGAGTGTGACCGTGGAGATGTCGATAAGGCGGGGGGAAGGGGGCCAGGTCCGTAGTGGACGCTCCTCCGTGAGCCAGGTCCAGGCCGCCTGCGGGGTGGCAAAGAAGATTGTTTTGCCTTGGAAGACGACTTGAAGACGGGCCGGAAAGAAAAGACCATATCGCAGTCCCAAGTTGCAGAGCTTTTGTTTGACGTCCGTGTAGGTGCGGCGCTGGGCCTGTACTTCTCTCGTGTAGTCTGGGAAAACCATTATTGTATTATTTTGGTGTTTCAGGGGGCCGTGGGCCCGCGCCTCCCGAAGGATCGCATCCCTGTCCCGGAAATTGAGGATCCGAATGATGAGGGGATGAGATGGCGCCCCGGGAGGAGGCCTGGGCGCCAGGGAGCGGTGGGCGCGTTCGATTGCGAACCACACAGAGAGAGCGTCTTTGGGTATCCATGACTTCACCCAAGTCTCCACAAAGGTGTCCGCCCGTCCCTGCTCAACTCCCTCGGGGAAACCTACGAGGCGCAAATTGTTTTGACTGGAGCGGTTCTCCGCGTCTTCAGCCCGCCGGTGTAGCTCCGAGGTTTGAGTCTGTAGGTGGGCCACTTGGGTTTTCAACTGACCCAGCTCGTCCTCAGCCATGGAGAGGCGCGACTCAGCCTCCGAGATTCTCGCTGTGGCGTTGCGCAGGTCCTGGCGGATAAGGGCCACGTCCACCCATACCTCGCCAATCTTACCCTCCACCAAGGCCTGAGAGGTGCTAATAGCCTGCAGGATGGTCGAAAGGCCTCCTCTGGCGAGGGGGGGCCACCAGTAGCCCCCTCTGGTAGATTCCGATCAGCTGTGGTGTATTGGTCCATTTTAGTTTGGGTCTGTGGGGCGGGTGTCTTCGAGGTGCGATCTCGACCCATCTCCACTGCGGGCTCAGAACCCAGGCGTCCCGGTGGGCGGGGGGGGCAGGCCCAGGCCGATGATCCCCAGTGGGAGGAATCCAATACCCAAGCCGTCAATGCTCAGGCCCGGGCACCGAATCCACCCAGGCACCAGCCCCCAGTCCTGAGGGACTAGTCAAGGCAATCCAGAGACCCCGTTCCCCCGCCGCCCGAGACGACGGCCAAATTAGGGGGAAAGCCGCCTTTTCAACCCTGGAGTGGGTGCTGCCAGGCCAAGGGGAGGTGAGGTGGGGGGGGCCCTCCGCCGCTCGATGGGTGCGGCCGGATCTGCCCCGTCCCCCGGGTCGCTCGCAAGATGGAGGCGGCCTTTGCGACAGCCCTCCTAGGTCAGAAGCAGGCGGAACCAGGTGAACAGTCAGTGGGGTCGGGCCGGGCTCTGCAGATGGGGCATTGAGGCAGCCAGTTCACAGAGGAGAGGAGGGCCGGCACTGGGGACCCCCCGCCGCTCGATGGGTGCGACCGATAGCGGATGATGATTGCCAGCACGCGGGGCACTCCAGGGCCAGGACACAGGGCCAGGAGCCACGGAGGGGGCCCCCCACCGGGACCCCAAGCTGCCCAACAAACGCGGCCGAGACGGCGTCTTCGTTGGAGGTCCCCAGCCTCTGATGCACCGCTGCTCCGTGAGCCGCGGGGCCAGCAGCGCGAGTCCAGACAGTCAGTTCTTATGGACGTAGAGCTGGAGCAGGGGCCGGGAGAGGGAGGCCGCAGGTCAGAACCCAAGCCCCCAAGGGTCACAGCGTGGAGCGGGGGGGCCGTGGACACAAGGATGGCACTGAGAGCCCCCCGCGCCCCCGGTCGCAGGAGCGAACAGGCACCCACCTCAGTGCAGAGTCGTTGATCCGTGACGCAGGCCAGGCGTGAAGGGAGTAATCCGCCGCCCTCAACTCCCGTCCAGGCCGACTCCTGCAGGTAAGCGCAGCAGCACACCCCAGGCACTGACGGGAGGGCACTGGAGGCGAGGTGGCCCCAGCAGGTACGACAGGTGTTTCCACGAGTTCCAGCAGGGGGGGCAGCCCCCGCAGCCCAGATGAGCCGGCAGCCAGGCCCCGAAGTGACCAGCAAGCCCAGAAGCCTCCAGGGGGTGCCGCAGGGTCCGGTAGTGAATTGGAGCAGCCGGGGGGAACCAGAGCGGCTGATCGCTGCCAAGGAGGAGAAGGAGGGGTGAGGGGCTGGTCGATGCAGCCGCAGCGGCAGCCCGGACAGCAGCTAGGATCAGGGCCGGCCGAGGCAGCAGTCACGGGGGGACCAGGCCTCCAGGTAGGCCTCAGAGGTCAGGCACAGTGGCCCGGGAGCGTCGGAAGCGTTCAGGACTCTCGGCGGCCAGGCGAGCCCCAGGGCACAGGCATCGGGCCGCTCACGGGAAAAGGCTCAGGCACCCGGACTCTGCCACCCGACCTGGTGGCCGATATGCCGCTCAGCCGCCGCGCCCTCAAGATCACCCCGCCGGCGTTGTGAGGTGGGCCGGCGGTGTCAGCAGGCCCAGCCGGGCAGAGGGGAGACCCGTCCCAGGGTTCACACCGGAAGATCAGGTATTCCGTCTCCCCGGCAGCAGGGAATCCACAGGGGGGACCCGGGCAGGTCACCAAGGCCCACAAGTCTTGATGGGCAGGCCGCAACGCCAGGCACCAGGACACAGAGGAGCCTCAGGGGACAGCCACCGCCATTTTATGGGGAAGGTGCGTCCGCGGCAGAGGCAGGGAAGTTGACTCCGCAGGAAGGCAGGATTGCATCAGACACCTCGCCGGGCAGCGCGGGTCAGGGCGGAGGCCACTGCAGCTGATGAGAGGGTATTTGATGGGCTGATGGCGATGGAT